>APFE031591049.1:67594-140357 GCA_000404065.3 Pinus taeda | reverse complement strand
TTGGACCCTCGAACTTAGCCTTTTGGGAATTTTACCTAGGACCTAGGACCTATGAGGGGATTAATTATTTCTAACCCTCAAGACACTTTACATCATGACTTTTACAATTTTACATCTCAAGGGGGAAAACCCATTTGACATAAACCCTCATAGACCACCTAGTTCTGCGACACAGACATAATCTAGCAGATCAAGCCATTTGTAATAACCTATCCAAATAGTTAGGATTATTTCCAAATAACTTTTACATAGACTTGAAGCACACTAGGATTCCCCTAAGATTTTAATGACAAAATCTATTCCGGCTTTGGAGTTAGGCTGAAGAAAAACTCTGCTGATCATGGTGTAGGAATTTACAGGGTAAGTTCCTTAGACATAACACCAAAGGACACCACTCACAAACAGATCACAGATCAATACACCAATATTTTTGACGTGGTTAAAACCCTCAAAGAGGGAAACAGTCCACGGCCTGAGCCAACGCGACCACTTCAAGTAATTTATTAATAAAAGAATGAAATTTTACATAAGTTTCTCTCATGAACAGTTAACCTACAAATGACCCTCCATGCTCTTTAAATAGAGATCATGGACCAATCGGGTGTTAAGCCACGGATCAAGTGTCGGTAATACCGAGGAGAGAATGAACCATCGGATCACTACATATCGTGACCATCGGTTTGTAAGTTACAAAAGTACATAGTAAAGAAACACACTTTACATAACTCTACACTAGACCAAGTTATACTTAACTATTTCCCATGTGTCGGAATATCCTAACAATACACTTCTGCATCTGAAACAACTCCATCTAGAGCTGATCCAGAACCCATCTTAGTTCAAACCGAGGCTACATTTGAACCAGTAGTTGTTCAAGAACCTCCCTTTGAGACTGAAGTTCATTTCCCTGAACATTTGGACTTTGAGTTTCAGTATTCAGAAGATGTCACCCCTCCAGTATATGTCACTGCTAAAGTTATACCTTCTTTGGCTCCAGAAATATTTTACGGACCTGACGGTCTACCTCTTCCACCTGGTCTGATTGTTATAGAGGAGATAGTAGAATATCCCCCATCTAGTACCCTGTTTCATTTTGGAACTTGGATTCATTTGTACCTTCTACTCCTGAGTTTGCTCCTTTTAATCCTGCTTCATCGCAAGTTCCTATCGAATCGCTTGGAGAGTTTTTGGATAGACTAACCATGTCTGAGAAACCATCAACATCTAGGAATGTGTCATCTAATGCAGCTGCAGCGGAATCTCCTGCTATTATTCCTAAAATGTTTTCTGGTACACCTGAGTCATATTTATACGGTACACCATCCGTTCTAGCTAGTTATCAATCACTAGCTGGAGTCCACTCAGGGGCTACTTCGGCACCATGGTCTACTCCCATTTATTCATTCGTAGTTCCATCTGGTTTTTCTTACATTAAAACTCAGCAATTTGATCCTGCATACCAGTATCAATTTGAGCAAACCAATTTTCAAAGACCAATATATCCTTTAAACACTGGATTGCTGCCGTATGGAGAGCAGTATGCCTATTCACTGTTTCCTCATAGGGGACAACCATATGAGAGTTTCCAACAACATTCAGGTCAAATTGGAATTACATCTAGTGGTTGGATATTCATACTACTAGAACAACCAAGGGTTGTATATCCAACGCAACAGATCTAACCTATGTCGAATATTCCCACTACACCTATTGTTCCGACTGTGCTGCAATCACAAGCACAGCCTGTTGTGTCTCAACCTCAACCTACTCCTTCTTCCTCGCAACCTCAAGTTTTGAGGCAGAAGACTCAAGTCTCTCAGGTTGTGATACAACAGCCACTTGTCTCTACGGCTCGACCACAGCCGCAGGTTATAGCTCCTTTATCTAGAATGACTCAGGCACAAATAGGTATTGTCAGTCCACAACTTGGTCAATCTTCCGGTACTAGGAAACAAAAAACGATCCAACAACCGTGGCTGGCGCAATATCAAAAACCACAATTCCAGCAAACCCAACCTCAATTTGGACTTGGTTCACAAGCTCAGACTGGATTTGGTCAATATCAAGCCTACCGAGGATCTAGGCAACAAGGCTTTGTAGGTTATGGACAGTCAAGTTTCCAAACCAGTTATCAACAACCACCCTATATTGGTTATGTCCAACAACCTTATCAAGGTTACCAACAATAGATGCCTTATATGCTGGTATGCAAAGACCTACTGCTCAAGCAATTCCATCTTATCCTGGGTATGCTCCACCTAACCTAAATCAGTAGTTGTCTTTTGTAGCAACTCTAGAACTACCAGATTTGAACCAGCTCAAAAATGATCCAATTACGTACGCCCCTTGGTGGTCGGAAATTCCTCATAAACTCCCCTCTGATATTCCTAAGTTCAATGGAAATACAGGTGAAGACCCATCGAATCACATAATGACTTTTCATTTATGGTGCTCATCCAGCACTCTGAATGATGATTCGATTTGACTTCGCCTTTTTCAGAGAACACTTACTGGTCCAGCATCAAAATGGTATATTGAATTGCCTAGAGCTTCATTTGATAACTTCGCCATCCTTGTCACTACCTTTCTAACCCACTTTCAGTTACCCATCAGGTACGAAACTGGAACAGAACTTCTTACCAACTTTAAACAGACCACGTCCACTCACATATCTGATCATATTCATGAGTGCCAGCATCGTTGTCGAATGGTAAAGACATATGTTCCTAATCAGCTTTTAGATGAGTGGTTTATTAAGTCCTTATTGTCATCTATCACTAAGGGCGTGGCGAAAGGAGGAGTTGTCATAGAAGAGCAAGTCATTTCTCGTGCCCAATATTTATATTTGATCTATACACAATCTGGCACACTCTACGACAAAATTCCTGATGCTCCTAGACTAGCTTTTTTTGTTCCACCTCCTCCTAAATCGAGTAAGGACTCTCATGTCGGTGATGGTGTGGTCGGTTCCTCAAGCACACAAAACGCAAGAGGTCCATCTGGTCAAGCTCTTGTTGTTTCTAGTCAAAATGCAAATGACAATTCTCTTGCTTCGGAGATTAATGTCATGTCATCTGACAAAGGCAAAGCAACCAAGGGGAAAGAAGAAAGGGAAAAATAATAAGAAGAAATTGGAGAATTCCACTCCTAACGAATCATCTAAAAACCCTACTGCCTCAAGGAAACCTCCTCATTATCCATGTTTGTTATGTAACGAGGAGCATTTTACGAGAGATTGTCCACATCAATATGAAGTTTCAAAACTTTTGAAGGCTTCAAATACCTTAGCGATGTTGACTGATCTGTTTCTGAACCCGAAAACTCATATGGTTACTACCGATAATGCTTCCACATCCCAAGTGCTTATGCTATCCATCGCAAACAAACAAAATGATTTTGTGGTATTGACAAGGAATAAATATTATGGGAATCCATCGTCGTCGAACCACTAGGCTGCTGATCAACCTAGTGCTTCGATAATGACTTCACCAAAATTTGTTCCACCCATGATTCCTAAATTAACCATTAAGCCACCAAAGGGAGTCGTACATAAATTGACATTTAATCCTCGTGCTCAAGCTGCTCAAAATTATAATATAGTGGAGGATCTAGCTCAATCACCATCCACTATGTCGACACTTGAGGTATTGCAAAATTGTCCCTCCCAAAAGCAAGCTTTGTTATCAGCAATAGGTGGGATTGATCCAATGGATTCAAATCTTATGATCTTTAATCATACTAGATATACACCACAGTTACCGGCCCAACTCACTTTCCTTATACAGGTAAAAGCACTCAATAAAAATGTTCATCAAACCATCATTGATGAGGGGGAAGCTACCTGTATTATGTCAATGAGTTGCTGGAAAACTCTTGGTTCACCACCCTTGTGACAATCACCAACAACACTAAAAGCGTTCAATGGAAGAACATACACTCCATACGGGATTTTAAGTAGCTTGCCAATTGAAATAGGGGGAAAAATAGTAGATATTGAAGTTGAGATCATTGATGGACTCCTTGATTACAATATTTTACCTGGAAGGCCCCAGGTTTATGCTATGGTTGCTTTTGTATCTACATATTTTTGAATGATTGCATTTCCCTTCAAAGGTGGAATCATAGTCGTTGACCAACTACCCATTTTTGGTAATAGTTCAGAATCTACTGGAAGCATTCCATTGATCCATGGAAGTTCACAATCGCTTCAAAATGTTGGAGTAGGTATCCTAAAAGATCCTTCCTTGATGGGTACTTTTGCCCTCCACTCTCCATCTGGTTTCACAAAAGTGGCCACAATGGAAACCTGCCACATCATCTCTTCTACATCATCTAAGTTTAAGAAGAGTTATAACTATTTTGAAAGTGATGATCATCGAGGGGCGTTGCCGCCAAGCCCCATCAAATCTTTGTAGCAATCAATCTTCTAGGCTTTTGCGGCAAACCCGAATCCACACTCAACAAGTGTTTGGGTAAATAGGTCTTTAAAATATGGTACCTCTTCTGATCCTTAGTCTCGTATACATTCTACAGACGAAGGAATCATCCAATCAATGATGATAGGAGAGATTCCATGGAAATATTATCATCAACATTCCCACCTTCGAGATTACAATGAAGATTATTCAAACAAACTCAACCACCCTTAAATTTTTTATTTTTTATTAAATTCTGTAAATACAGTAGATTCTGAGCGAAATATATCCAACATTGAAGAAACTATCTCCATTAATATTTCGACCAAACCTAATATTGTAGATAATATTCACATCGGCAAACCTTGTTCTCCATCAGAACTAGATAACTATTGTGCTCTTTTTCGTGAATTCAGAGATGTCTTTGCATGGTCCTATGAAGAAATGCCAGGCATTGACTCGAGAATTGTTGAACATGAGATCAAGATGTATCCTAATGTCAAACCAGTACGACAATGGCTTCGACCTATTCATCCAAAGAAAGTCGTTGCCATTAAAGTAGAGGTTGAAAAACTTTTGTGTGCTGGCTTCATTTACCCTGTACCCCTTACTGACTGGGCATCGAATATTGTTCTTGGAATGAAAAAACAAGGAACGATAAGAGTGTGCATCGATTATAGGGATGTAAATCAAGCATGTCCAAAGGAAAACTATCCTACACCCTTCATCGACCAGATAATTGATGAATGTGTCGAATGAGAAATCTTTTCATTCATGGATGGATTTTCCGGATACAATCAAATAGATATCCGCCCATAGGACCAGTCAAAAACTAAATTTATATGTCCTTGGGGCACATTCACATATCGTAAATTACCTTTCGGTTTGAAGAACGCAGGGGAAACATTTCAGAGGGTAATGAATTACGCCTTCCATGACATCAAAAACATATTTCAGCCATATCTTGATGATCTGCCTACTAACTCGTGAAAACAGACTGATCATCTGCAACATTTGAGAGCCATAGTTTTACGTTGCCGACACTACAAGATACGATTCAATCCACACAAATGTGTGTTTTGTGTTGGTTCTGGTTGACTACTTGGTTTTGTAGTTTCTAAGGACAGAATTCGACTCAATCCATTAAAGGTTTAGGCAATTCTTGACATGCCTCCACCTTCAAATTTGCTTCAGATTCAGAGACTCCAAGGGAAAGCTAACTTTTTGAGGAGGTTCATTCAAAATTATGCCGAACTCACTAAAGGTTATACACATATTTTGAAGAAATGGGTACCCTTCCATTGGGATCAGGTCGTGCAAACTTCCTGTGATGCTCTCAAAGATTCCCTGATAAAAGCATCATTAATGTATGCTCCTGACTATCAAAAAGACTTCAACATGTATCTTGCCACTGCAGATACAACCATCGCTATGGTTTTAGTGCAAGAAGATGACGGAATTGAACGTCCTATATATTATTTAAATCATAATCTTAATGATATAGAAAGCAAGTACTCTTATGTTGAAAAGTTGGCTTTAGCAGCCATTCAAGCAGTACAGAGGTTTCAACACTATATACTCCTTCACAAAACTACCATTGTGTCAGATTGCAACCCTATGACATACATTCTGTCACGTCAATTTTTGGGGGGGAAATATTCCAAATGGATAGTCATCTTGCAGGAGTTTGATATGGAATTCATCAAATCAAAATCAAAGAAGTATCTCTTCTTTGCAGAGTTACTTTGTGACCTTCCCTCGTCCTCCAATGATTTAACATCAGAAGAATCAATCATGAATGACACTTTGTTTTTGATATCGTCAAGTGATCCATGGTGTGAGGATATACTGATCTGTCTCCAAACCCAAGCTTTTAGGCCTAACACCTCTCACTCTAAACAGCGACGTACTTGATACCAAGCCAAAGATTATCTGATCATTGGTGATACACTTTATCATCGTAGTGTCGATACAGTTTTACGAAGGTGCCTCACACATGAGGAGGCCGAAAAAGTTTTGAATGATTGTCATTCAGGTGCTTGTGGGGGGCATCTATCTGGTTACGCTACAACACAAAAGATCTTACAAGCTGGTTACTTCTGGCCCACCATATTCAAAGATTGTATACTTGCAGTTAGAAGTTGCCATGCCTGTCAGATTTTCAATTGCAAAACCAGATTACCACCTTCACCATTGCATCCAGTCGTTGTTGTTGGCCCATGCGCTAAATGGGGCATTGATTTCATGACATGTAACCCCGCCTCGATCAGGGGGCATGGGTATATTATAGTCGTTGTCGACTACCTTACAAAATGGGCCGAAGCAATGCCTACATTGAACAACAACGGCGAAATGGTTGCACTCTTTTCTTTCAATCATGTAGTTTCTAGATTAGGTGTGCCACAGGCTATAGCCACAGATCATGGGTCGCATTTTCGCAATCACATGATGATCGAATTAACTACCAAATTAGGATTGTCCCATGATAGTTCTACTCCATATTATCCATAGGCTAACAGACAAGTTGAAGCAATCAACAAAGTCCTTAAGCGCATGCTGCAAAGAATGATTGGAGTCCATAAATGGAATTGGCATTTAATCCTGTACTCAACTCTGTGGGCATATAGGACTTCGGTGAAAATGGGACTAGATTTATGCCCTTTCAGTTGGTGTATGGTCTGGAAGCAGTCTTACCAATTTAGTGTCTCATCCCTCAAGCTTGCAATCGACCTGCTCCCTGAAATTTCTGAAGAAGAAGCTTGTTTCTTGGAATTAATCCATCTAGATGAAACTTATCGTGATGTCGCATTGGCTAACAAAGCACATAAGAAATGCATCAAGGCATAATATGGAAAAAATGTTAAGCCTCGTGTCTTCTCAGAAGGTGACCTGGTCTTGCTTTACGATCAGGATTCTAATAAATTAGGAGCAGGAAAATTTGTACCACTATGGATGGGCCCTTATATTGTTAAACATATATTGACAAAAGGAGCCTACAAGCTAGTCGATTTTGATGGGATTTCACTGCCGCAGCCCCGAAATGGGTTGTATCTTAAACACTACTATGCTTGATTAAGTGTAGTAAACTCATTGTACATATGTTTTTATTTCATTTTTGAGTGTTTTCTTTTAGAGTTCTCATTTTGGTTAAGTAATCCACTTCACATGTTGCAGATGTCATACTTTTTGGAACTGTTTGTTGGATATGTAGATGAAGCTAGTCGTATCACGCAGAACCTATCTTCTGCGGCCTGGAAATCTTTGCTCCATGTGGCGAGTTAGTGAGTTTCAGGGGGGTATGTATTGGTCGATCAACGAAAAACATTGTTGAGTATAGCACATTGATTGAACTTCTCTCTGATGCCATTTCACATGGCATACGCTGACTCATTGTTAGGCTAGATTCACAACTTGTCATTCTACAGCTTACTAGTGTTTATTCTGTTTAGAACCCAGCTATTCATTGCATGTTCCTAAGATTTAGGATTTTGGAAAGACATTTTGATTCCATTCAATATCAACACATTTCCAGAAACTTAAACACATTGACTGATTCATTAGCAAACTATGTGTTAAATAGACATTTGCAGCATATGTAAAGAAAGCATTTCACATCAATATTTGCATAGGATTTCATCACTTAGCCAAAATAAAAGTCCAAAAATAAAAATAGATAGTTGTTTATAAGTTTTCATAAATATTTTGTGTCCAAGACAAAATTAGTCATCTGACCAAGAAACTCAAAGTAAATACAGAAAAAACATCCTAGATTAATGATGTTGGTGATAACATGTCATCGCCTGTGCTATCATGCGTAGGAGCCTAGTCCAATGACTAAGTACACCAATAGTATGGATTGTAGCCTCATTGGTAATTTGTCTGTCTGGACATCTCGAATCCCAAGGGTCAATCCCTCTATCGAATCCTGTAGCAATGCAAGGGTCTCCGCTATGTCCAGGTCCCTAAGGACTGCTTTCCCTACAGCTTCTCCCACTGGAGCATCCTCCTCTCGTGGGTGTGCCACTGGTCAAAATGGTCCAATATTTGCACACACATCTGAGTTTTTTTGGTCTTGGTAACATCAAAAACACAAAAACGATATAAAATTGAAAAAACAAAGATGTGGTCAAATCATTTTACCTATAGCACTCCACTGCTAACCAACTAGTAATGCCAAATCTGGATCGCCTCAAAAATCCATCCCGATATATGGATACTCCGCAAACACCATCTCTTTGTGGTTCAACCACTCGAAAAAGGCATCTAAGAAGGAGATTTGTGACTGGCCAGCACATCTAGCCATAAGGTCCCACCACCTCTGCATCCGTGGTTCCCTCGGTGCAGGCAATCCCAATGAAATATTTTGAGGTTGCATTAGTGGAATTCTTTCCAAAGAAAAAGAAGTCAATATGGATCCATAACCAAAGTTCTTGGTTCTTCCATTCCTTACTTTAGACATGTGTTCTTTTACGACAAGAAGTATCGCCTCACACCAATTGAACACTTTTGGTTCCAGGCATTCCAAGGCATACTGCATGTAGAATTTGTTTGCTAAATGTAAGGTTGTGTTGCCAGCCAATCTAGCAAAGGTAAATAGAATGGTCCTCAAAGGTCGATCAGTAACATCCCATATATTTATCTTACCATCTCTACTGGGTTGAGATCCATCCCTGCAGAACTGACGGATGTAATCTTTCACAAATTCGCCCCCACGAGCAAATCCTGATACTGAAAGAGGGGCACCATGCCTCAACAAACCCATCAGAAAATAAATATCCTCAGCCGTGAAAGGAATAGATTTACCTCTGATCTAGAATACCTGGTCAATAGGATTCCAAGCATTGAGAAGATACTGCAACAAACTGATCTGTTGGCTCATGCTGGATATGCGGCAAAACTTAAGTAAACTACAATTCCTTAGTGCATCCACTATGCCCTGGTCATGTAAAGCAACCATATCCTCCTCTTCATGTTCTCGTTCTCACCACGTGACAACCATCTTGATCCAACAAATATCTGAAATACAGTTATTAGGTGAGTTAGGATCCCTTTTTAAGCAAAAAACAATACAAGACCTAATGAAAAACACTGTATGAAATTTCCTTTTTGCGCCCATCGTACTTTTCCTTTGAGCAAGGTGAGATGCATACTAATTGTCCTGTTGGCAGCTCAGTATGCATCACACCTTTTGATACAAGCTAGGTGCAATGATTGGGGATCGAAATATTCAAACCCTAGGGGCCCAGAAAAGTGAAAAAAAAACTTGCCCAAAAATGAGAAAAGATGGAATGAAAATGAAGAGCTTAAGGATAGCTCCTACCTGGTCCTGACGGCACAGAGAATGGTCCACAGGATCTCCCGAAATCCACTGGTGAAATTTGAGGGGGAAAACCACTTCAGAGCTCCAAATCCCAAATTTGAAATGAAATGATGAAAATAAAATGTTAAAACTACTTTTTATGTACTTCAAAGTGAAATTTTAGTTTTAGTTCATTTTTCATCCATATATATGTATTTCTAATCAATTTGATGGAGTTTTGAGTAGGTTGAACAACTGATGAAAGAATCTAATGTGCTAAACAGTGAATTGAACATCTTTGACCACCAAGCAAACTTTTTGTCTTCTTTTCAAGCTTTGATTCAAAAACGAAAAGAAAACTATAGAGTCCTCTTTACACCCTTTTCAGACTCGTTAAACATGAAAATATTGTCAAGCGCTTGTCTTTTCCAACGCATTAAGGTATTGGAAATGTCATCCCTCCTGTATTATTTTATCCTTTTTTGGACCTGAGGGATTACTTTACGAAAAAGAGCTTATGGAGTTTTCTTTTTGTACCTTTTCAAACTCTATAAACATGAAAAGGACCAAGTTATCCTTGTTGTTAAACTCGTTAAAATAATAGCAACAAACTTGTCCATCTAGATGAGACCAAGTTTCACTGTCGCTAAACTCATTAAAACATTAAATAGCGACAGATTTGCTCGAAGGGAGAATTATAGAACAAGCATATGTTATCCTCCTCAAGCTTGACAAAAATAAAGACGTACTGGTTAGCAATGATTGAGGAAAAAGGGGAAAAAACTTGAAGAATTTATGGTAGCAAGTCACTCTTGAACATGACACTTTCACTTCATCTCCATGATTGAGTTGGGTTGGGTTATTCCATTCACCGGTCATCATACCATTGGTCTTTCATACCATCCATCTTTTGGGTTAACATTACCAATTCATCTCAGTGTCACCGACAAGTTCGAGAGAAGTCATCTAGTTGAGAAGTCATCCAGTTAATGTCTCATACACTGCAATACCTCCAACCTTCATTTTTTTCATGACCACCATTCCTAAACCTTGTGTCGTCAGTTCATTTTCACCTCCAGAAATCATTTGCTTCGTTTTGTGTCGTAGATGTGGGATACATCAAGGCCCTCCTACGATGATTCACTTCTTGTTGACATCCACTCATTATCCAAGAAGTTGAATTAGAAGCAACCCTTTCAATGCTTTGAAGCTTGCATGCATCAATGGAAAGTTTCTCACTTTCGGCGACAGGTTGACATCAATGGCCTTCAACTGAAATATTTTGCGTGGTGTTCGACATGGGATCATGTATTCACACCACGTGAATTGTACTATAGTACCTTGAGGATCATTATCATCATCGGTGACCCCTCTCACATCTATTAACAGCTCACATCATTGGCTGGTAATCAGGCGATGTCTTTCTATGTTTGACTTCAGAACATCTCTTCACATAGATTGACTTGTACATCGAGCAAAGATTGAACAAGTTTGAAGGCCCCGGATCTAGTTTCATCCATCCGGGCTGCGATATATTCAGGGGTATAAAAACATCAAATGTACAAAGGCTCTACACAGATGGTCATCCTAATCATGGATTGCGACTCTATATCTGTAGAATCACGAGCTTGTATCTACAGATGACTATCTAATCTATGTACATGAAATGAAATTTATAAAGCTAAGCATTGGAATGCCTCCCTCAGCTAGATCATGAAAATCATATTATGATGATGTGTTGTATTGTAACTTACGTAGGTCACCTTCCAGTTCGAAACTTCGGATCCTCATGATAAAGCATTTCACCCGACATGAATATTTATGACCTCATGCTTTAGGGGGCAATTGTTATAGACATATTTGGGCACATCAACCCCAAACTTATATGTCGATATATTAGGGCTCTTCAACCCCTAAAATATTTGTTTCATACCCTAAAGGAACATAGTCATCTGAATACATCATTCCCCAAAAGTTCCATTTGAGAAACCATCCAGAAATTTCCTAAATTGAACCATACTTACTGCTCCACAGGCAAAATGCGATGCATGCTGAGTGGTACACTACCGGGTTGTGATGCATACTGTCTAGACCTTCTATAGAGTGCGATAGGCATGGATGGACAAATTTCCGAGATAGTTTGTTAGTTGGTTGCTCATGGAATCTTCTAGAAACTTCTCTTGTTCCACTTGCCTCCCTGAATTCGCCCAAGGATGAACAAGGGAACTAGGAAATGATCTCCAATCCCTTCTCTTGTGGAACCAATTGTAACAAGTGGAATGACACTAATCAAACCCCATGGATGACTCACACCCTTGTAAAAATCTATAAAATGATCTCCCATCCAAGAGATCAGGAGGCTAGAATGTTGTGAATTGCAAGTAAGTGCTGATAGTTTATAATTGAGAGAGCATTGTATTCTTGTTGGTGTAATCTTGCTATTTCATGAGGTGAAGAACGATTGAAGTTGGGAGGATGGCACTGGATCAGACAACTGGGTTGTAATTCTCCTTTCTATTAATAAATCTCTTAAAGTTTTCTCCCATATGATTGTGCAATTGTGAATACTATCATTTGTTCATTATATATCTGATTATGTAATTGAAGAGGGAGTCCATACAGGTTGCTTGATTTTTGAGTTTGTGGAAAACCTGTGAGTAGTTTAAGAAACCAACGTTTCAGACTGACTTGGTGAGTCCATCATCAGGGCAATGAGATTGCTTTTGAGAAGAAATTCATTCTCTCTTCTCAAAAGCAATCTCATTGCCCTGATGATGGACTCACCAAGTCAGTCCGAAACGTTGGTTTCTTAAACTACTCACAGGTTTTCCACAAACTGATTATGTAATGTTTATGTCGTAATAGATCACAATGCTTTGACAGTTCTTTGTTGTTGTACTTGTGCAAGTACTCTCCAAGCGTGTTAAGTATGGGGATGAGTTGCAGGATCGACCAAAGGAGAGAGAGATCAAGCAAGGGATTAAGTGGAAGTTCTAGGTTGGTTCCACTATCTTTCTCTTATCTGTTACACATAGGAAAAATTATTGAATTGCTTTAAACTGTTGTTTCTAGGGTAGTTGCCAAACCTAGAGGGTTAGTCATTCGACAAGACACTAATTTTCCCATAAACACTCCTCACATGACCAATTAAGATGGTGGGAGAATAACGAAGGTAACTTTAACCTCAAAGAGGAAAAACAAGCAATCACAGGATTCAACTTTGTAAATACTGATAAAGTCTGGAAGGAACTTTGGCAAACTCCTCATTGGATGAAATAAAGTTATTTATCTGGCTTGTGCATCAAAGAAAGATCCTAACTTGGGAAAACCTCCTAAAGAAAGGCTTCATTGGCCCTTCCAAATGTTACCTATGCGGCTTGCATGAGGAAACAATTGAACACCTAATCAACCTCTGCTCTTTTTCTGCTAAGGTGTGGAACTGGGTGGCCTCAAGCTTCCGAAAAACCAACGAGGACAGTCTCAGCATATCCAACACTCTGAAAAACTAGAGGAATAACTTCTCAGAGAATGAGATCATCAACAAATCTTAGATGCTAGTATCAGTCTTTGTCATTTGGAATGTTTGGAAAGAACGCAATAGGCGGATCTTCATAAATAAAGCTAGTGAACCCCAACATATAATCAATCAAATTCTAAAACAGCTTAGAGAAACAATTAAGAGACTTTTGAGGTGAATTCCCATGAATCCTCCTCTGCCTCACGAGGAGATTATTATTCTTAATTTGAGTCTTCAATCCATCAATCCTCAAGGAATAAGGAAGGAAGTGAGAACAATTAACACAGGAGCCAGTAGATGGCATGCCCCTCCTTAGGTCTTCTTCAAAGTAAACATTGATGGAGCTTCTAAGGGAAATCGGGGGGAAGTTGGCTTTGGGGGTGCTACAAGAGATCCTCATGGGCGCACAAAATACATCTCCCATGGCCACTTGGAAAAGTGTACCAATAACATGGTTGAACTTCTAGCATTAGATCAATGCTTGTAAATCCTGGTGGAGGCAAATTTATAGAATGTTATCATTGAAGTAGATTCGGATTTGATCATCAGAGCAGCCAAGAAGATTCACAATGGAACTTCGCCAAATAAAGTATCGAAGCACTGGAAGCTACTGCAGGTTTTTCACTGTATCCACTCTCACTTGCAGACCCTTAAAACAATTAGCTTTGTTCATGTTAGAAGGAAGGAAAATATGCTTGCAGATCGGTTGGCCAACGAAGGTGAGGCCAATAAGGACAAGGATTCTCAGCATGCATGGGAGTTGTTACCTGAAGGGAAATTATGAGAGGATTGTTTCATCCTAGCAACCAAAGATTGGGATTTATGGATGAACAATGTTGATAGAAGGGATTTGGGAGACAGGAGTGAGGATGATATCACCTAATTCGTCTACGATTTCGGGATATGGTTGCTCTCCACAACTTTGTTAACTTTTGGATGAATGAGGAATGTTTCAATTCAGGCAATGACATAGAACGGACTGCCTGGGTGTATTTGGCTCAACGAGTCTTTGTTGGCGACTCCAGGAGGAAGGTCAGCAAGGTCTACGGGATTGTTCTGGCTTTTTCACGAAACCACAAACTCTATACCATAGGTGGTATTTCACACAGGACTTAGATGGCATCTGGTATTTTGGTAGGTGCATGCGATTCCACTCAGTGGGTAACATGTGGCATCGAGAGGTGAGAGAAAACCACTCTCATTGAGGGCTTAACCTCTGTGCTTCTCGTCCATGTGATCTCCCCGATGACCATTGGATCAGGATTGTGTATTCAATAGCTGAGATGGGTTGTGCTTGTTGCCTTAAGGTTTTGGACCTGTTTCTATTTATTGGACCTAGTTTAGAGTTGGGTCGGGTCTATTTGCAAGGGGCGGTGGGGTCCACTATGGGTCCCTGTATGGGCCCTGGGCTTGCCGCGAAACCACGGACACAAAACCCCAAAACCTTATGTGGTATATCGCGCGGGACATGGCTGGTATCTGGGATTGTGGTAGATGCATGCGATTCCACTCAGGGGGTAACACATGGCAACGAAAGGTGAGAGAAAACCACTCTCATCACACGGTTAATCTCCGTGCTTCTCATCCATGCCATATCCCCACAGGCTGTTGATTCAGGACTTTGCATTCAACGGATGGGTTTGGTTGTGCTTGTTTCCCGATTGTGGATCCCTTTGCTTGTTGGTCGTTGGATCGGGGTTATGTATTCAACAACGAGAATTCGGTTTTGTGGAATTTTTATTGTTGCCATCGAGCCCATCTAGTGGATGCAGTAGGTACCACTTTGAGCTGTTTGTAAGAATCTTGTAAGCTTTGGTCCTTGGTTTTTGCCGCCCCTGTTGTCTGGGGCGCTCTGTATATTATGTAATTTGATCAAATTAATAGAAGGTTCGTCTCTTACTTATTAAAAAAAAAGTGAGAAAATTTATTAGTCTATGTTTCTCAAAACCATTTCCCATATTGTGACATGATTACACTCTTTGTGTGTGAATTATTAATTGTTAACCTAACTTTGAGAAGTTACTCTATAAAATTTCTAAGAAATACATTTTTTCCCAAAAACGAAATTTTTATATTTGTAAAAGAAATATACATGTTCCACCTAAATTATTTTAGGCCATCTTCCTTTAGTTTCTAAGACATCGACTTATAAGGCTATATTTTTTCTTGATTATCGATAATCATCCCTTACACAGTAAAAGTAACCATTGTTACTCCTTTTTATTAAAAGAAAAAAAGTTATATGCCCAATTATATTACACTTTTACATACAAGTATTCCTAAAAAGGTTATCCGTAGATTGTTATTCAAATATGTATATAAATGGCTTCACCAACCACCCCATCTATGGTCTCCCATATACTGAATGTTCCAAGATTTAGCTTCAAAGCCTCCTTAGACAAATTGTCAGTTTCCTCGTTCATTTTACTAAAATCTATGAAAAGGAGAGCCAATCAAAATGTTGTAAAAACTCCTCAATGATCTGTAATAAGGGGGATATTCTAATATTTTCCACTTGAATTTGTTTCCTTTCCCATTTTATGACCAAGAGAGATTCAACAAGTTCTTGAATCCCTTTTCCCCTTTCTTCTTCACCACTACAAGGATTGTCCATAGCTCCAAGAACTCAACCTTGTTGTTGGTTCCCCTTCCATTACCATATCATAAACAAATTATGTGGTTATTAACCAAGTAGATGAATACCTCTATACCACGAAAAGGAGGGTCACCTTAACAAGCACTATCAAAAAAACCCCTAGGAAATGTTATGTCAATAGGAGGCATAGATAAGAAGTGATGCTTTACTGTCTTTGAAATGACCACAAAATATTTCATCATCTGGAGGACAAAGGAGAAATTGGTCTCAAAAGAAATGTCCATAATCCTTAAACTAGAGGAATTTTTGGCCCACCATATATGGTAAATGAGGATTTTTAGAAACCCATCGAAATTAGAAACAAATGAGTTTTAAAACCATACTCACATATATTCAAGAAGGATTTCCTTCTCCCAACATAGGGAGAAACCTAAATATTTTTGCAAAATATCAAATACCCTCTTAATGTATGTACAAGAAATAAAGAGGTCATGAAGTGGGAACCAACCTAGACCATGCCATCCACACTTCTAATAATTATTCTAAGAAAAAAGTGTGTTAGCCAAAAACAAATCTTGCATTTGATCTAAGCATGACATTTCCTTCCACCACTAAGAAATGTCCGCCACGAAGGATTATTTTGTCCATGATTTTCCAAAAATACATTACATAGAAAAAAGTATTAAGTAATTAAAATAAATTATTAATACAAAAGTCTATAATAATAAAATTATTGTTAATATAGTTCAAAATGGTGATTGAAACAAGTAAAATTACAACAATTTTGAAAAGGATGCCTTCTAATATGGGAAATAAAGATAAAAATAATTTTTATATTTTGAAAATTATAACTTGTGAAATATAAATATATTAGAAAGGAGGAAGTGTAATCGTTTCTGGTTAATTTAAAACTAATGTGAGGAAAAATGTTTTTTTCCACTTCATTTTTTTTTTGTTTTAGATATAAAAAAATATGGAAATAAATAGTTTCGTCAATTTTATTATTCAATTAGAGATTGTAAAATTAAGTTTAAAAGATGAGATTTTGTTGGGTTATTTTTTCCCCTTTTCTAATTTAATTATTTTTACAATAATATATCATAGTAAAGAGTATACGGAAGATTGTATGTTATTTGTCCCACAGGAAATCTATTCTACAACAATGCCTAAAAGGTATAGAGGTTGTTTCAAAAAGATATTGGGTACATTCCATTGTCAATAGTGTTTACAATTAATAAATTGTTTCAAAACGATATTAAGTACATTTCAAAGTTAATGGTGCCTATAATAAGGATATTGTTTCAAAAATATATTAAGTACATTCCAAAGTTAATAGTGCAAGTTCCTATGCCTATGATAAATTGACATGATTAACTAAATCACAAAAGAGACCTTAAATAGAAATCTAAAAAGAGATATGTTATACCTAATAACCCTATTAGAAACAAAGATAAAGGCCACCCTTGTGGAACCAAGAAGGAGGCATATCAATTCTCTATGTCATGGGGTTTTATGGGTCCTCATTTAGATGAATGGGGTTGGATGCTGTGACCTAGAATTTTGAGCTTGGTTAGCAACTAGTTCAAGATCATCATGGGACTTTGTGTGATCAAAATTATGAATTCTATGTCAAAAAACTTATTTGCAAATTTCCTTAAATTTCTTATCTGGGAAGTTCAATTTCTACTAGATATCCTGGTGTTATTGTTTTCTCTCCTCCACCCGATAGGATATGAAGGCATTATTGAGCCAATAAAGCTCAGTGAGCTTGGATACTTCCATATATCTATAAGTAGAATATTAAGTGTTTAGCACCTCGTCCTTGAACTTTGTTTCCATTTGATGATTTGAGAGATCAAGTGTCTAGCACCTAGTCCTTGAAATTGTTTCAATGATTGTAGATTCGTTCTTAACATCTTATGCAAACCTGCAACAGAAATAATTTTATCTTTCATTGCATCCATGAGGGCCCTACTTATGTGACAAGTGGTTTTCAGTAGGGGTAGTTTTTAGCAGTATGTTTGCAATCCGCTTGCTCAATTGTTTTCATGGTAAACTAGTTGGCGTGGTTAGGGATACTAGAGGGAGGAGTAGAATGGTGGAGGGAGATAAATATGGGAGGGAGTGGGTTTGGTTAGGCAGGCGGTTTGACAGTTTAATTCCAAGAACAAATAGGGTCACTTTTTCCTTCATTATGGTATCTCCACCTTAAAGCACAAGAAAAACCAGAGAAATTGATAATAAAACAACAATACAATGAAGCAACCAAAGAGATTACTAGAACCAACAAAGGTTGAGAATTAGAGTGTATAGCCTGAACCATGCCAATTTTTTATCCTAAGAGCCAATTCTTTTTGTTTCCATTAAACATATTCTAGATATAAAAACCCAAAAACCTCTTGAATTAATGAATTTACATAAAGGTGGTTCCATCATCAACTAAATTAACTCACACTATAAGGGACAAGATGGTATGGTTGTGAGGGATGAATTACTACCTCGATATCATATATGATTGGTAATGTGAAGGGGCTCAAGTGTGCTTGCATACAAGCGTCACATGGGCCCCCATCAAATTGTAAACAAAAAAATTACATCTAGGTAAGGGGACAACATATCATCTCCAATACCATAATAATCAACCCAAGGGAAGATATGACACATGGTGGAGTTAAGTAAATAGCTTCATGCAACCCAAGTGATGATCCATTCCTATGTATAGTGGGTAATCATTAATCTCATCATACATCCCAACATATGCATTAATCCCATCATAAATTCACATGGCTTCATTGTTTAAAATGGTAATGGAGGTGGGGTAACTCCATGTGGACTAAATATGGAATTGTTACAACTCTCCCATTTGATTAGTACATTCATCCATGATTTTATCATAACTCTTCTAATGTGTTGCATCATGGTAGGGATTGGGATAGAGCTTCAAATGATAGATCTTGAAATAGGATGTTAGTGGAGAAATTGAGAGTGGGTTGAACTATGAGACATTGTTAACTTTCCCTCACTTCCAAATTTTTTTTTTTTAGTTTGATTTCAAATCTTTGGCTCTTTGTTATACTCTAGATCTCCTTTGGTCTCTTTATCAATTCGTCCTTGAAAGTCCAAACCCCTTTCACCTCAATTTGGAAGGATCCATCCATGCGATTTGGAAGGGTCCATCCAGGCTCCATCTCCAACTTACATGTCCTTCTAGGTGATCCATGTTTAGTTTGTGAATTATTTTTCCTTATTTCAATGGCCTATCTCCATCTCCCTAGGTAGCTTTCTCTCTTACTATAATGTCATATATATCAGTACCAAGATGATGAACACATAAGATGAGCCTTAAATCAAATCTAGCAAGGGGCCAAGAGAGGAAGGAGAAAGATATGTAGGTGGTTACTGATTCACCAACATCCCCAAAAAATTACTCTAATCCAAGATAATTCCATGCCTACTATTGCCAATTACTCGAAACACTTCCCTAAACACCTCAAGGAAGAGATCAATTATTTAGATTACCTAATTAGGAAAAAAAAAATGCAAAACACTTATTAAGTAGGTTGAGGCTAAATTTTGGGAATGAGTCTTCGATGCACATTTCTTCCATAGTATAAACACTAAAGTCGTTAGGTTAACAAAAATATATTGGATTAATAAATCTTTCATCATCTAAGTAGTGGAAGAAATGGGGCAACAATGACATGAAACTCTCTCTAAATTGAATTTAATGGACAAAAGGTACATAGTTGTCTTCAAAGAAATCTATGACATGGATATTATTATTGTTTAGAATATTTTGGAATAAACTGCATCTAGCTTTCAAACATTTAAAATATTCTAAACAAAATTGTGTCTCATATGGAAATCTTCATGCCCAAATAGATAATTCCATGCCTACTATTGCCAATTACTCAAAACACTTCCCTAATCACCAACAATAGAAGTAGGCATGTGGGTTCTTGGTTTAGCGCCACTTTCCATCTCATATATATATATAAGGCCTTAAATTTTGGTAATTTTGTGTTTCTACTCTTAGAATAAACATACTTATGAGAGAGAGAGAGAGAGAGTCAATTGGGGTTATCCTTGGTAGTTGGGAAGAATGAATGGGACCCTTCCCACTTGTTGTGACCATCAACAAACCCCCTTTTTATCAGTGTTAGCAATAACATTAATAAATGGGGACCCTTTTAAAAAATCAAAACTTAGCATTTAAGATTGCCTTTTTTGTTTTCAATAAAACATGATATCAAATCAAAACTCCCAACAATATGAATTCCTACCTTTTCATGCTTCATGCGCATCAAAAACATTATAAATTTTAAGCCTCCTTATGAAAAGCGCTATACAACCACAAAAAGCTATGAAAACCGTTGTAAGCGGAAAGTCTTGAGTACTAAGCAAAACTTTAATAAACTCGTTTTTTAATGATAAGCATTGCATTGCAAAAAAGGGTAATGGCGGGCATCCTTTACAAAGAAACTCTTCGAGAATGTGAGAACGCGAGATCGCGATCCTTACAACCTCATCGCATATTGAATATTTCATTGACCACAATGCCACTTAATGTAAAAACACCCAAATATTGTGAAATGGATAAAGCTTCACACAAATCGCATCTCGCAGCCGCACGATGAAACAAATGGTTATTAAAGATAATAGGTTTTGTGATATCGCAATCTATGATATTGCGAAGCAAATAGCAAAATTGCTTTATCGCAAATCTAAGGGCTCAGAGTTCAATGATAGTACTTTCCGTCATTTGATGCAAGAGTTATGAGAATTAAATGTTAGCTTAACGGTCCATTGATGGTATTTATTAAAAATGAATCAAAATTGGTTTAAAGGACCATCTCACGTAAGGTGATAAATTTGATATGATTTTAAAAATTAAAAGCTTTCCCGTCACCTTATTGGTGTTCATTATTCACCATCATCCTTATCATCTCTTTGTTCTCTGCTTACAATTTTCAAGAGCAGTACGCATAATAGCACACAGAGCGTAATGGGAAAGAAAGGAAAAGCTCCAGCATCTGAAAAATTAGAGATGACTCTATTATTTACAGACACCACTTGTACCAAGGAAGCAGGGATATCTACTTGGGGAGGCATGTACCGACTATTAGAAGAAGAAAACCTAAGATTTATGCATGTTACAGATACATAATATGGATGTGGGTCATCCGAAGCATCACTAACAGAGCTTGCATGCTTGTTTATGCACTGTGTTGCAGTGAGGCTGAAGATACTCCCTTACATGGATATGGTAAAATGGATTATAGACCACACTGATATATCTGACAGTCAATTCCAGACATGGAACCAGGAGGTCATGGGGTCATTTACCACAAGTAATTTTAGGCGTATGTATCACCTGCCAGAACCCTAGGCCAGTTATAACAAACAGTTTGTGGAAAAATTCGCCAAACAAAATGAGGATTTGGAAAAATGCACAAAAAGTTGGTCCACGAAGGAGGAACCATTAAAGAAGGATAAAAATAGTATGTACGCCACTGGCTCCCTCTCTTCTCCCTATTCTTTTGCTATTGCAATCTTGTGTAGACTATTTGGGAAGCCATATATCAATAAGTTTTCATCAGAATGGTTGCCTTTATTGGATGCGGCCACCAATGCCACCATAATGGATTGGGCCCAAATTTTATCGGATAATTTAGCTTTTGCTATTTTAAATTATCGAACTAAAAGAAATTTTGCTTATAGGTTTTACCCTCCCTTCTTTTTAGCTACCTACGTCATGGATGCCATTTGTTTCATCTCTGATTTTCCCATAATGGGGTGGAAATGGACAGTACATAACCCTCTACCTATTCAAGTTTATCACAAAGAATTGTGGGAATCCAATTTCAACCCATATTTCTACAAAATTTGTCATGGAATGATGCTTCCGCTTCATAAAATGCTATACAACAAAGACGCCCCAAGATTCTCCCTATAAGATGAAATTAACATTCTCCCTGTGGGAAGGTGGTTTGGGGAGGAGTTATACACATACATTAGGGTATTTGGGAGCATTTCCTCACCTCATGTGCTTCCTTTGTATGTCCCTAAAAAACTAATGGCCCGAGAGATAGCTTACCAGACCTGTGGTGTTGGGGGAATGAGCAGAGAACTCAAGAATTCTAAGAAGGCCATCTGGCCTCAATTTCCTGTGGTCTACGGGGCCTTTGCATTATTTGATTTGGGTCACACTTTTAAATAGGTTAATAATATGCTAAGTCTATAGCTACCAAAGTTCCGAGGGAGGTAGTACGATCCCTTTGATACTATCAAGAATTTTACAATGATGGTCAAAATAAAAGTGTTTAGTAAAGAAAATGATATCTTCGACGATGTCTTTCAACAGAATAGCACTCTCAGAGAGATTCTACATATGGCACAACTCCAATTTGACCAAGGGAAGCTTCAAGAGTTTAACCATTACAAAGAACAGAGGTTGGAAAATGTCCCATTAGACAAATTGTGCATTGAACCAATAAGGGAGCCCACTCCCAGTATTAGCATAAGTGGAAGTTCAGGAGAAGAGAAGTCTAAATCAAAGTCCGAGAGGGAATCAGCTGAAAAATATGATAAGCAGTCAAAGAGTGAACACAGCAGAAGTGAAGGGTCAGTCAAAGATACAGCTCAGTCTATAGAAAATCCTGACCAGCAGGTTTTGTCTCCAAAACAAGCCAAGACTCCCACTCCCCTCGCAAAGCCAACAAGTCTAATTGTAGTAGATCTAGAAAAGGAGTGGGAGAATTTTAATGAACTAATCAACACTAAGGCACAGAGTGCAGGGCCACTAATAAACCCAGGGGAGACAACCACAGAGGTTATAATAGAAGAGGTTATTAATACCCAAGAGACAGAGCATATTCCTGTTGCTCCATCATCTAGAATTGTGTTGAAAATAGAGGAGATTCCTCCTTTGGATGTATTCTATAGCCTGCCTACAACATAAGGTTGTTGTTAGGAGACAAAGAAAGAAACAAAAAATATATATTGTACTTTCTCCAAAGGCTGAACCTTTGGATGTTCTTTGGCAAGACCCAACCACCGATCCAACGGAAAACCTAACTAGGCTCTCTCAGATTGTGGGGGCATATGCTTCTGCAACCATTGATAAAGCATCAGAAGTTCAAACGCTATTAAAACAAAGGGAGGATAAAATTTTGTTTTTGAAACAGCAATTACAGCAGGCCAGTGTCAGCCGAGAAGTAGAGATACAATTGGCAAAGCTACAACAGGACTTCCAGCAAATCTAGTTGGGTTATCAAAACAATCTGGCCAATAAAGAACAACAATTATAGGCCATAATAGAACTACATAAGGACGACCCTAAAATTGAAGAATCCATCACAGAAGCCCTTGCCCTCAATGACCAACTCTTACAACATGAAGAAATGCTTTGCCAAAGGATCTCGCAATGGAATTCCCATTGCGGAAAAAGCAACAACATTACAAATCAATTCGTAGACTTACGACTTGATTATGATTTAGTTTTTAAGAATGTATCTGACTTTGTGAATTGGCAGAAATTAGGGGAAGGAAAAAGAGCGGAATTTCCCAGGATCGATGAATCCCACAAAGAAATTTTATTTACTAAATGGGATGCACAGCTCAGGGAAGCAGAGCAAGCGATGGATGAGGCAGCAACAGCAGCAAGCAATGCCATCGACTAAATCAATGAAAATCTCCACAAAGCAAATTTAATATCAGAGACCACTCCAGGATTCCTCCCAAAGGCACAGCAGCTGCAAACAAGGTGGAAGAAAATGGCAAAAGAAAAGGCAGAGCCAATTAAGCAGATAAGCAAGTTAAACCGAGACACTTACTGGCAGTATCTAGTAAAACCATATAGCTAGTGCATGACTCTGAAGTGCCTCATAACCTCCACCGAGAAGATAGTGCCAGCACTCACCAATTTCATATTCACAGGTCAATTGAAAGCTGAAGTCGGCCAACCGACGCTCTTGAAGCCCATGCTGGACATTTGCAACTTAAAAGAACAGATACATGATTTAGTATAGATATAGTTTTTGTTTGATTTTATTTCATTTTTGCTTAAAATGAGGATGGTCGTTTTGAACCTCCTCGTCTATTTTTGTAATAACTATTTTTATATTTTAGTTAGTAGTATTTTAACTTCTCTCATGCATTTAGAGAGAGGTCCAGAAATTTATCAAAAACAATTGTTCAGAACGTGTAGTTTTCCCCCCACTGAGGAGGTTTTGATAAATGAATGGAACGAAATTTATTTATATCTGAGTTTGATGTCTGCTACTGAAATGAACTTCTGTACTCTTAGTGGATATTGAATTATTTGAAGATAAATCTATATTGTTGAAGCTCATGAGTATGACCTATTACCAATGGTACTTTTATCTCCTAATACTTTTTGCTTATGTGCCAATATTTTCAATTTTTTATATATGAAAGCTTGAATGTTCAGTGGTCATTATTGCACTTTTGTACGGTGATAACTATTCTTCTTTATGCTGAGTGTATGAATGACTTTATGTGATGTGTTTATCGTAATTGTCTCAGCTAATTTCTTATACGAAACAATCATTTTTAACGGATTCCTTTCTCCTAGTGATTGAATGATTTTTATTACCAATCTTTGTTGGAAATTATTTTAGATCGCATAAGTGAAGTGTTACTCCCGAGATAGTTTAAATTTCTATGTTTTCCTTCATTAGAATAAAATTACATATGTTAGTTAATAGATAGATTATATTTAGAATAAAGCATTCTCCCCTTAAACCTTTAAAAAGAAAAACATTATCCCGTTAGTGTACCATCATAAACAAATTGAGAAATTGGTCCCATCACCCCCAGTCGGAGCCACTATTCCAAACAGAAAAGGAGCTGCTTTCAAGGTCCGGACTAGGTGGTTATCCCCCTTGTTATGAACCGATTTTCGGGCTTTCAACGCCACTTAGGTTCAATTCCTGCAAATGATATGATGAAATTTGAGATAATAGACGAAATATGTCTATTGCATATATGGAATATATAGTATTGTATCTGTGAAAAAAAAATATAAAGTAATTAATCAATTAATTTTAAAACTTTAGTTTAAACCTATCTAGAAGGAATTATTCATGGAGAAATGAAATGAGGAAAGTAATTAGATTCACAAAGTGTGAAAAGTGTGTGTGTGTGTGTGTGTGAATGATTTGTTTTAAAACTTGAGTTTAAACCAACTTGAAAAATGAAATGAGGAAAGTAATTAGATTAATGAATGAGGTTGTCGATAATGGTTTAAGAGTAGTTATGTTTATGACTATCGTTATTATTGAAATTATTAGTTGTTTTTTTTAATTTACATGCTTTTTTGAATTATGCGAATAGAAAACTGAGGAGCTATTGCTAAGTCACTGGTGCGATTAAATCAAATGAGATGTTTAGAGTTATGAGAATGCTTTATGATGACATATTTGGTAAATCAAGGATGGAAGGTATCCACAATATGTTTTTTGAGACAAGTTTGGATAGCTCAACTAGATTGGTTAATGTAGAATTTTCCACAAGAACAAGGAATTTTATAAATAACTTGAAAAAGTAGAGGGTAATATTATTTTTGATAGTTCCAAATAATTATTTGAGTGTCGTAAGAGGTCTAAAGAAATTTTGTATGTACTTGTTGGACAAGATCTTGGAAATTTGATCAATGATTCCTTGAATGTGAGGGTAATTTGAGCTAAGGGTGGAAAAATAGAAAGGGAATTCTTGGTTTTTATTTTTGCATGGAGGATTGTGTGAAATTCTCTATTGATTTGGGAATATACGTGGAGGGCTTTAGTATGGTGGGTTTTTCTTTGTTTAGTTAATGGGGTAGAAATTTGAATAATTCTAGACAATAGAGCTTTGAGGACTATAAATATTTTAGTAGGGTGGTGGTGCAATTGGGAATGGAGTTATCTACCAATGTGTGATTTCTTACGGAAAACTTAATAAGAAAGGGAGTCATCAGATTGACGTGTGACTAGGACATTCGATAAGACAAGAGAATTATACTCTTTGGATTCCATGGTGAATTAATAAGGGGGGTGCTCTATTAAGATAGTCAAGGATAAAGTTTAGGGAAGGTTGAAGGGGTTTTTTTTGCAAGTTCATTGAAATTTGTATTAATAGAGCACCAAATAAAACATAGTGAGGTTAATTGTGATCTACCTCTAGGAAAACCAAGACCATAATAAATCAAAATATCAATGTTTATATTTCAATACTACAAGGTAAAAAAATTTACATCCAAATATGTATTAGTACCATATCTCGCATATCTACTATAAACAACATAAAAGGTATTTGCCATAAGAAAAAGTGGAAGCCTAATTCTCATCTCTAAAGCCACAAAAAATAGGTATTTTTAAGCTAGGGGGATGCATGTGTACCTCTGTCACTACTAAATTTCCTCATTATCCTCATTATCTTCATTAAATGGAATGACGTTGGAAGGGGTACCTTTAGACTCTTAAGTTGTCTCTACTATTATCTTGAGTTGTGCTTGATACCCTTTAGGTCTATCATTATGATGTGAATGTCATAAATTGATTCAAGCTTTTTATCCATTAGATCTATTTTGTGGAGAATTGGTTGTTGTTGTTGACCCTTCTCCTCCCCAACCTATGTTATGAAAGATTTATTTAGCTAATAAAGCTTGATAATATTGAAATATTGATGTCTTTGGAGCAATAGAACATTGTGTCTGGAATGTGGTCCTTACATGGGATCTTCACTCAATGAACATGTGACATAAGACATGAGTTTGTGCCATATTAACTCCATGTTCTGATTCATCCAAGGGAACGTATGTCAATGGATTTTGTTGGTGGTTTTCCTTTCTCTAGGAGAATTCATGACTATTGATATGTCATTATGGATCAAATTGCAAAGAAAACTGCTCATCTCTTCTTCCAATTTGTATGGGTCCACTTTAGGTTGTTGTTACATAGCATTTTGTCACTGTCCCTGTACTCCCCATTCCTTGATCTTGGAGGACCTCTACAGTGAACCCCGCATGCTTTTCCTTCATGGAGAAACTCCCATTATGTCCCTCTTCATGAGCAGATCATTTCCCTTTTGCACCATTTCCCTTGAAACTTCCGTTTTTCCCAATTTACAAGACCGGCGCTAATGGCCTTTGTCTCCCCTGTAGTGATGTGAAAATATTAGAAGCTCTGTAATGACTGAGTTGTCTTCGATCGATGTGACTGAGTTGTGTTCCAGTCGCGTCGGTCCTGTTATGGAAAGTTTTTTAAATTAGATTTGAAGCTTCCATCTCTAGAAGCTCTGTAACAGAAGTCTGGTAAATGGTTTGGTCGGATGGGGTCGAGGATAACAGTTTTGGCTCCTTTCCCCTATAATGATGGAACTAACTTAAGGGATAAGTCCTTCACCCATGAGAATCAAATCCATCTCCCATCCATTTTTCCTATATAAACCTCCCTTCTTCCAAAACACAAACTAGTGATTAGTGTAAAAATCAGAATTAGACAAGTAAGCTATTACAGTTGTAGCATCTAGTTGTGTGAGGGAGAAGTGTGTTGGTTTGGAGTGAAGCCTAAAGGGAAGAGTCTTTAAACTAATGTTGTTTGAAGCCATCATGGAATGCTAGCAGAAGTGTGTGGGAACCTAGTCTTGTCATAGGAAGACTGCGACGTCAAGATGAACGGTTGTAATCTATCTTTGATATTAATATATGCAACTATTGATTGATTTCCTACATGTTTTGTAATATTACATATTCATGTCTTAATGCTTCTTGACTCATTAAGTAGGTTGAATTTCAATTTGTCTATTATTATGTTTGTGTGTTGTTGTTTTTTACTTGTTGCAGAAGCTTGAAGAAGGAACTAAGAGATTGTTGGAGCAAGCAAGCGAGCACATCATCAAGCAAGATAAGTGACCAAGAGGTAGGCCCTCTTTCTTGGTTCTAATCTAAGGAAATATTCCATAGAATGTCTCTGTTGTGGCTAGACCCATTATTGGGCTAGAGGAATTCATTCGTGTCCGCACTGACAATTTACTTCACCACAAATTAGTGACTCCACTAGGGAGATCCCATTCTTTTATTTGTTTTGGATTTCATGATTTCGTGAGAACTTTGCTAGTTTCGTGTTTTCCCTTTTGTTCTGTTGTTTTTCTCCTGCTTACTAGCATAAGTCTAAAATCCATAGTAGCATATTTGGTCCCTGATTTGAAATTTATTTGTTTTCTTAGTTTCCTCAGGAAACGCTTGTAATCGGCTGACAGTTGCACTGATCAGTGCGAATTACAGAGGAATAGTCGCGCCGACCCACCTCTGGTGCTTGTTGTTAGTTAGGCAGTCGTGCTAATTCCTGTAAGTGAAGATTAGGGCTAGACCCCAATCTTTGCCAGTGTGTTTTCCTCTTGTGTTTTTGACCCTGTCAGCCCTTTGACTATTTTTCTCCCTAATTAGAAAGCTACTTTTCATTTGGTTTTGCTTGCTTATAGGCTTGTCATCTTGTTGTTTGATTGATCGAGTCATTGAGTGGCCAACGACACTATGACATCTAGCTAGTCCTTCATTCAGCATCTTGTGGACTCATTGAGTCTGTTTGTGGGTTTGTTTGCTCCTTGCATTTGTTTTTGGTCCCTCTTACGACTTTTACCTTTTTTTGCACAAGTTTGAAAAAGTTTTGTTTACTAGTTTGAACGTCTTTTTCCAGCATAGATTACATTGTCAGTATTTTGTTTGGCAAAGTCGATGTTTCGTCAATCTGAATGACCTTCTCTTTTCATGTTTTCATTTGCTTGAAGAGCTCATAGTCTCAAAAAAAAATTCATTGAAAGATTGCATGCGAAAGTTTGTTTCGTTGTTTCATGAGAAAGTGTGAAATTCTAGCTTGTTGCATCATTATGATTCGCATCTTTTAAAAGCTAGAGTTGCATTAGAATTTGAAAAGGAAAAGAAATTTGTTCATTTCGAAAGGACTAATAGATAAGTTCTCGTCAAGAAATTAGGAATTGGAATGCATTTTTCGTTAGTTTATTTTTCGAAAAAGTGAAGTAGTGAAAAATCATTTCATTTTCAGTTGCTCGATTGTTTGCATTTGATTGAGTAGCTTCTACCCTCTCTAGTGTAGGCATTTCATTGACTTGAAAGGGTCTTGTCCCCTTTAGTTTCATTTTAGGTTTTTCGAGAAGCGTAGCTAAGACCTGAAAACTGCAACTTAACTCAAGATCAACTCTAAAATGAATTCAATTTACCTAAGGCACATTTTACATTAACGATCACATCTAGAAGGTCTATGCTAGAGATGTGTTATGGCGTTTGTAAACCTAGCCTTTGTCGTTAGCTTCGGCATTAGATAGCACTAGCACGGATTTTTTCTCCCTGTACCATCGTGTTTATAATGGGAGACCCCACTAGGATGCAATCCTTTTATCCTTAGGAAGCCGAGTCGGCTACCTTGCGAACATGATACACCGAACACAACATTCGAGGAGATTGCCTACTCGTACTTCTTGGTTCACTAGGAGGTATTGTGTAGTTCACGGTTGCCTGGTAATCCTATTTAACTAGATCATCTAGAGTAGTCATTTGATATTTTTGACTCATTGAACTTAAAAGATCATTCGATCACTTGTCCTTTCGAGCTCGTTTCCAATCGAAAGCGATAGAGTCATCTTTGTTTCTTTCTCAACTCTTAAAAAATGAAAGAACATCAGTCTTTTATGCGTCTTAAATAATTGATTGCCCACGATCCAAAACATCATGTTAGATTTCTTGACGAAATCGTGAGTTCCCTTAAAAGGACATTTTAAAGCCTTGAAGTTATTGGTTTTTTCGGCTAAGACAAGGTCATCATGGTTGAACCATCTGGTTCACCCATTTCCTCTTCCTTTCCTCCATCTGAAAGATTGTTTGAGGAGCCATTTCCTAAGTTATCAAATCCATTTGAAAACCAAAATGTTTAACTCACAATTGTATTTAGCGTTCAACCATTATCATCTCATCTTCCATCTACTTTTGATTCAAGGTCATTTGCTTGTCTTGAACCAAAATCTCTAGATAATCCCATTCGAACTCCAAAGTAATCAATGACCACTAATGTTCAGCTTAGACTAGTTATCTATCCTCTAAACCCTTTGTTTGATGCTGCTGAGATATCACCACAGCACCCTTATAGTCCGTACCATAAACCTAGTGTTCCTTTGGAACTATCCCCTAGTACACGTTCGGTTGTTCACCATCGTTTGTTTCCAGACATAGAACCCGAAGGTAATGCTCTAGTCACTTCTCTGGATGAGTCTGAAGTCTCAACTCCACACACTGTTGAGGGGGAAGAATTGCAAGTGCAGTTCCCTCCCAAGGGTTTCCCTTATTCAGAAGGTATTCCCGCCAGCTTGCCACCTGGCTATGTGTCTTTAGGGCACTCAGTATTGGGCACACCGAGTGACTCATCACTCTACCATAACTCTATTTGGGCATCAGGCGTCAGACCTATGTCAGGTCCATTCGTCACAAACATAACCTCCCAACCAGTTGTTACTTCAGTCCTGGTGCAACCCATCATCCCGAACACTCTTGTATCATCAATCTCAATTACGCCTCAGTCACAACCAGTGGTTTCAAATATTGTCTCTGCCAATTCTTTTGTCTTGTTAGTCAGTGGCCATATTGTGCCACTGCCTAGGGGGTAGAACTTGAATGTCTCTATGGTGTTAGGTGCCACAAATGTGAGCTACTCACAAGCTCACATGCTTGGTATAATTCAGCCCTCTTCTGGTATTATTTACAACCTTGTTGACCCTACTAGATCAACCAATGTCCAGCACCAACAGGTTTAGAATCCTGGTGGTTCGTCTGGATCGAATAATGTTCAGTATCAGCGGCCCTATGGGGCTCAAGTCCAATACCAAAATCCTTACATTCCATATGATTCTCAAGGATTCATTAATCAAGCTTACACCATCCTATCTGGGCAGTACATCCAGCCTGGTTACGGCCAGATTCAGTTCGGTAATTTCCCAGGCACGGTTCAAGTACCCTTGTAACAGCAAGGACAACTTTTGCAACGACCAGGGAAGCCTTTGTTACTGCAAGGGCAACCTTTATTGCAGCAAGGGCTTTCCATGCAATAGCAAGGGCAGATTATCCCACAGCAAGGTCATCTGCAACAAACACAAGGTCATCCCTTCCAATAGTCACAGCAGGCTGTGCAACAGCAGATGCAATATGCTCTACATATCTCTCAACCCATATCCTCACAGGGCCAACCTCTACAAAGCCAGGGACAATTTTTGCAACTGCAAGGTCAGCAAAACCACCTTGGGCAACAACAACCCTTGCAGGGACAAGTTCAAGGTCAAGTCCTGCAGCAATAGGTGCAAAATCCTCTTATCCAGGGCCAACAGGTTTAGAATCTTGCCAGCTAAGGACACCAGGTACAGAATCCCTACGTCCAAGGGTAACAAGTGTATCAACCTTATGCCCAAATACTACAGGTCCATAACCCTCTTGTTCAAGGACAACAAGCCTAACAGCGCTATGTTTCAGGACAACTGGTCCCATACCCATATGTCCAAGGTCAACAGGCTCAACAGCATTTTAACCCATACATTGCCTATCATAAACCTGTTCATGGACATTTTCAAGGTATTCAAGGCCCGAATCCTCCCTTCGGTCAAGGTAATCCACAATGGGGGCAGCCTCAGATGCCATATGGCCAAAATTCCCCACGGTGTGGTTAAAATCCTTACCAGCAGGGATGGACTCCTCCTTATGGCCCTGCCTATCGACCTCCCATGCCTTTTAACACTCAATTACCTTTCTTATCTACACTTGAGTTGCCAAATGTATCATGTCTTATGAATGATCCAATTCTTCATTCGTCGTACTGGCCTCCGGTATCGTCCAAGATACCAAGTGATTGCCCAAAGTTCAATGGAAAAGATAAAGAAGATCCTCAAGCCCATGTGATGATATATCACCTCTGGTGCTCATCGAACTCTTCGTCTTTTCCAACAAACCCTCACGGGAACTGCAGAAAAATGGTATGCCAAGCTACCTCGAAGCGCTTTTCATGACTTCAATTCGTTAGCCATGGCCTTTCTCACGCATTTTCAACTGTCAGTTTGTTACGAAATCTGTACCTATCACATCACTTAAGAAAGACACTACGACACACATCTCTGAGCATATCAATGAATGGAGACATAGACGTCGACTGATCAAGTTCAAGATAGTTGATCATTTGCTCAATGAATGGTTTACCAAATTGTTCGTAACCCAAATTGCTCAAGATATAGCCATGGGTGGATGCATCACTGAAGAGCAAGCCATCTCGCATGCCCGGTACTTGGACCTGGTCTACTCTTAGTCTGCCACCTTATACGAATTATTACCCAATGCTCCACGGCCATCATTTGATCCCACAACATCGAAGTCACTTGTTTTCCCTCATGTTAATGGAGTTATTGGTTTAGTATCCCAAGGCACTGTCAAAAATTCCTCTAAAGAGAATTCGGTCTTGAAAACTACTCCCAATAGTTCATCTCAAAACCCTCCAAGCCCTAGTAAAACCTCAGAGGCCACATTGTCCAGTCTGCCACAGTGGAAAAATCCTCGAAAGGAAAAAAAAAAAAAAGGAAAAGCTAAAGTCGATGCCCCGAAGCAGTGTCCTCCCAAATTATCTACTGGCGAATCTTCGCAACGGAAACCTAAGTATCCCTACCTCATTTGCGAGGAGGATCACTATACTAAGGATTGTCCACGATGATCCAAAGTTAGTCATTTACTCAAAGGGAGCCCTGTTATCCTCAAAGAGCCTTTTCCATCTTTGCATACCCAGTTGGTAGACCAACCCCGATCTACTTCCTCTGGATCTCAAGTGTTCATGATGAGCACACCCATTAATGTGGCTACCCAATCGAAGGATTATCAAACTCTGGCTCCCACAATAGGGAAAGAAAAATAAATTCCACCTTCTTCTTCTACCCAGGGTTCTGCCCCTCTACAAATCGAGTGCCCTAACCTTGATTCCACTCCACGGCCACCCTCTCAAGGTGTGCTACAGAAATCCTCGTACAATCCCAATGCCCGAGCCACTCAGCACTACAATATTGTTGAATATTTGGCTCAGGTGTCGTCAGCCATGTCGGCTCTCGAGGTACTCCAAAGTTTCCCATCACAACGGAAATATTTGTTGTCAACTATCGGAGGCATTGATCCCACTGATTCTAATTTGATCTGTTTCGATATAGAGAACCATTTTCTGAGACTTCCTCATCATATTGCCTTCCTATTCATGTAATTATTAATGAAAAGACCATCCACCACACTGTCATCGATGAAGGTGCTTCTACCTGCATCATGTCAACTGCGTGTTGGAAGGCTGTTGGTTCCCCTACACTGAACCAGTCTCCAAACACATTGGAATATTTCAATGGGATCAATTCACGACCCTTCGGTGTCTTACCCAACCTTGCATCACCCTAGAAGGTAAGACAATGCAAGTCAAGGTAGATATTTTTGACACCAATCTCAATTATAATCTTCTACTCGTCCGAAGTTAGACCCATGTCATGCATGCCGTGGCCTCCTTTTTGTTTTGTGTGATCCATTTTCCCCATCAAGGGAGGATTGTCACCATTGATCAGTTGTCTTTCTTTGCCTCTTCCTCGTCCAATGGCAACGTTCTGTATGTCAAGCACTCTAGTGCTCCCTTTGAGAGTGTGGGGGAAAGTCTCTTCAAATATTCTTTCTTAATGGGGATTTTTCCACTCCCACCTCCTCATGTTGCCTTTGTCAACATGATCTTAGTCAAATATGATCCCTGGGTCATACCTGTGCTAGATCTGGTTGATGCTTGGGGTGACGTCATGCCGCTTAGTCCTGCTGAAGTCAATTACGTGGAAATTTTTTCGACTACGAACTCTGCATCCTTTGATTCTCATATCTAGAAGACCTCTCTTGATACGTATTCTCAATTCCCCTAGCTTGGAACTTTGGAATCATCTGACCCTTAACTGAGACCTTCCTCGCTGATGAAGGTATCATGGAAATCATGTCTCTCGAGGAACCACCATTAATCAATACCCATCATCGCTCCCCGTTCTTGCCTCACTCGTTGGTCATGTCTACCTCTTTCGAAGAGTCCTCTTCTTCATTTCCACCACCGACTATTACTCATGAAGTATCGCACCGGCTGACCAAGAGAAGATAGCCTTTATCTACCCATGGGGTCCGTTCACATACAAGAAGCTCCCTTTCGGCCTAAAAAACGTTGGGGCCACATTTTAGCGGGAAATGTCCTATGTGTTTCATGATATTCTCAACATTGTCCAACCTTACTTGGATGACCTTCTTGCCCATTCTCGTAAGCGACAAGATCACCCAAACCACCTTCAACAGTTTTTTCTGCCTTGCAGGCACTATAACTCTGAGGCATGTGGTGGTCATATGTTTGGTTCTACTACAGCTCAGGAAATCCTTCGTGTTGGTGATTTTTGGTCGTCCATTTTCAAATACTACCTTCTTGTTGTCTGCAAGTGTCACGAATGCCAAATCTACCAACACAAGATGCGCACCCCACCCGCTCACCTACACCCTGTCGCCACTATTTTCACACCATTCCAGCTGGTCTATGGTCTGGAAGAAACATTGCCAATCGAATGTCAGATTCCTTCACTTAAGTGAGCTATTGAAATCCTCCCTAAAACATCACCTCAAGAGGAATGCCTGTTATATTTAGAACGACTGGACGAGACTCGCCATCTCACTGCCTTGGTCATCGAAGCATAAAAGAAATGGGTCAAATCCCATTTTGACCAGTCGGTTTCCCCTTGCGCTTTCTCTGAGGGTGATTTGGTCCTGCTATATGACCAAGCTAATGATAAGTTAGGGGTATGAAAGTTTGAACCTATGTGGTACGGGCCCTATATTGTAAAACATGTTTTGCAGAAAGGAGCCTATGAACTTATTGATTATGAAGGAAATCCTCTCGATAAGCCCCGAAACGGGCTTTACCTCAAAAAGTACTATGCTTAGGTCATCTTGCATGGTTATTTATGTACATTAGTGTGTGATTCATTTCTATACAACGTGGTTTTGTGTGAAATTCTTCAAACAACCCTCTTGTTTACTATGTTTTTCGTGCTTTGCAAATGTTTGCAACTCCTCACATCAGTTTCACCGATGGTGCTTGCCAAAGTACTCGGAACCTATCATCCATGGCATGGGATATCTACAACCATAACGGTGAGTTGATTGACCTTCAAGGTATCTGCCTAGTTCGTACAACTAACAACATTGTTGAATACAGTGCAGTCATCAAATTGTTATCAGAAGCCATTACTCTCGACATCAGAGAATTGGTTGTCAACCTGGATTCACATCTTGTCATCCTTCAACTCAATGGGAAATATTCCATCAAGGACCCTCAAACATTATGAATGTATCTCCGCATCCGTCTATTGGAAAGACATTTTGATTATATTACATATCATCATATTCCTAGATGCATGAATACATTAACAGATGCATTAGCTAATTACGTGTTGGATAGAAATTTGCAAAACATGTAAAAGATAAGACAAACCATTTGTACCATAATAGACAGGAAAATATAACATATACACATATGTGAGAATGTTTGATACATCAAAACCCCAAAAATAATATGTATGTCCACAATAACATCGGTGGCTCACAGGCCTCGCACATCCGTGGCACGTAGGCCTCAAAAAAATATGTAAATACTAGACCTAGGAACTACTCAGCATGGTGGTCATGATAGCACAAGACAGCTCATACTACATGACTCAGCAATTGGCAAATCCGATCTGAGACTCCCACTGTGTGCCTCTGATGCCGTCGTGGCATGTCTCCTATCCAAGCATACTCAGGGATACCATGAGCCAACCCCTCAAGGTTCGTCATTATCGCTCCCTTCCTGATAAAGGGCGACCATAGTAGTTGTCTATCAGGGACATCCCAGCTGGTCGTTCTCTTCCAACATATGCATACACAAGAGAAATTTTATAAGCATGCATATACTAAAAAAAATAAAAAAACATCAAAATAAAAATTTGGTTTGGTTTTTACCTTCGTCATAAAAGTCCTCCCCATCTGGAAAGGGCATATCCAGGTCTCCATGCAAATCATTGTTATTGTATGGCCAGTCCTCCACGGTGATTTTCTGTCGTCATATCCATAAAAATAATGTTGGTCGGTAGGACATCTGCTGACCCCCATTGATCCTGGGCATCAAACGACTCTAGCGGGCCATCCGCAGATCATGTGGAATGGGAGGATCAACCTCAGCCAACTGATACTAGAACAATGGCACTTGTTCCAGGAAAAAGGTCACGAGTACTAATCCAAAGCCAAATTGCTTCAGATTTCCCACCTTGGCCTTGGACAATTGGCGCTTGATATTCATCTTCATAGCCTCTACCCAGTTTAAGATCGTAGGAGTTGTGCAGTCAATAGCATAAAGGAACTTCGAATTATTAGTCTCATGTTCTTCTTGGGACCCCACCACTCTGTTGATAGTCAACAGAAGCACCCTCAGTGTCAAATCCTACACACTAGAAATCTTGATCTTCCCACTTTTGGATTGCAGGGCCTCAGGACAATGCACGGCAAGCAAGGAAGATATGCTTGCCCCAACCGGATAAAACCCATACAAATTTATTGGCTCACCTTTGTGAGACAGCCCAATGGTGAAGTAGATGTCTGAAGTTGTCAACTCCAACTCCTAGTCCCTAATGACAAAATATCATGATTGATGTCCCAAAGGCTTATCAAATATCGAAGCAATTCAGGCTGGGCCCACATCCCTGTTGTAAAGAAAAATTTGAGGAGCCTGCAAGCCCTCAAAGCCTCCAGGAAACTTGGATCATTCATTGTCTGGGTGTCCACATCTTCATTTTCTTTTTCCTTCCAATCCACCATTTTTGGTGATTTCTCTCCTGTAAAAGCCATTTATTTGAGTCAATCATCAATTTTGGCACGTAAAAATCCAATTTTAACATCAATTCTTGAGAAAACTTGTTTTTTCCCTATCCATAGTGCTAGCGCACCTATTTTATAAATAGTTGCACTGGTTGGTGCAGATGGTCATGCAAATAACCCTCAATCAGCACAATACCATGCCTGGAAAACACGCCAACCGAGGGTGAAAACTTTTCTCAAAAGCCTCTCTAAAAAACCAAAAAAATGGTTAAAAGCATAAATAAATAGCAACAAAATGGATCTCAGGGCTTCGGCTATTACCTGGAACTGATGGCTCATTGATTGACCTCCTGGATCTCCCACAATCCACTCCATAAAAACTAGGGAAAAAGTGAGTAAAAGTCTTCACTGCAAAGGTAAAATGGTAAATGGTAAAAATATATTTACTTTTCCCATTTTTATTCATTTTTTCATGAAAATATCAAGTTTTGTAAATACTTTTTACCTATTTTTCCTCAGGGACTCGATAATACACTTTGCCTTGCTTGTGCAGCGACAGGTGATGGATGTTTGACGATGGTGATGAGTCATATTTCAGCTCTTTTCTCGACTCTTTAAAACCATATGAAAAGATCACTGAGTATTTTTCCATTTTTGACTTGTTAAAGAAAATAAAATGGGGGGTCTGCTTTCAACTCTTTTTCGAACCTTTAAAAACGAAAAGATGGCCGAGCCCTTGTCATTTTGAACTTGTTAACTGATGTGAAACGTTGTGCACCCAGTATAAGTTTACCCCTTTTTCGGGTTGGGAGGCACTATTTATGAAAAAGGTACTCCTTGACTGAAATGGTCAAATGGTTCTCTCCAGTATTGTTTTCTACCTTTTCGAGCTCGAGAGTCACAAATGTATGAAAAGGGACCATGTGGAGTTTTCTTTTATGTGTCTTTTTCAAACTCTCTAAACATGAAAAGGGTACCGAGTTACACCTTTTTCGAGCTCGTTAAACTATTAAACACATCGAATTCGTCACCATGATGAACACGAGCTTCTCCTTCCTAGGGCTCGTTAAAATTACTAGGTCAGATTCATCCAAAGGATGAACTTACAGTGCAAGCATATGCTATCCCCTTCAAGATTGCGATTAAAAAATAATTCGGGTACTCGCCAAAAATGGTGGGCGGGAAATTTGGAGATCTATCGAGTCATGTCGACAGCTCACTCTTGAACATGACACTCTTTTTTTCGTGTCGGTTGGGACATCCTCCTTTACATCGTTGACCTTCTTGGTTTTGGGCCATTCATTTTTACCTTCCATTTGATCTCTGCTATGTCACCATGACCACTAATCCTATGGATCCAAAAGCTGCCAAACTTCCAGTTGTGTCACCGATATGTTCAAGAGTTGTCCTTTTGTAGTTACACTTACCTTTGTTTCTTTATATTGTCCAAAATCATTTTTCATCCTCTCGTCTCACATCGATGATGTGGGATCCATTATGGCCCTCCTTCAACACAGTCACTTTCTATTGACATCAGCTCATTATCTAGGAAGTTGGTTGAGAGACTCCCTTCCAATACCTTAGAACTTGCATACCTCAATGGCAAGTTCTTCGCACTTGACAACAAGTTCACATCATTGGCTTTCGATCAAGTGATTTCATGGGTGTTTGACTTTAGTTCTTGTATTCACATTCCGTGAATTGTGTTGATAGTACGTTGGGGGCCATTGTCATTATTGGTGGTTTCTCTCGCACTTGTTAATGGTTTACATCATTGACTAGTAATCAAGTGGCTTTCTAGCACGTTTGATGTCAGCACATATATTCGCATGCTAGGATCTGTACTCTGATTGGGTCATGTTGGAGCGCAAGACCCTGGGCTCAAATCACAAAATTCCAGGTTACGAAGTGATATGACATGGTTATGATGATATACATGTCTCTTTCAGATGGTTGGCTAGACCAGACCATGAGTTATCGTATGTGATCCATCTCATTACCGGATGGTTGTGACCATACCTTTGTTTCATTATGATCCTCTTTGACGGATGGTTGCACCCATGCCTGGATCCATTTACATGATAATTATCTAGATAGTTGCGTCCATGCCATGATTCATGTATCATTTGAAAGAGATCTCAGTTTATGTATATGTATCTGTACTTGCTTGCAGGTTTTCTGACGGAAGACCGGTTCCCCCCACTGATTTATAAAGCATTTCATCCCTCACTCTGGTTTGGCCTTCACGCTTTAGGGGGCATCTATTACATAGCATTTTGTCATTCTCCCTATACTCCCCATTCCTTGATCATAGAGGACCTCTACAGTGAACCCTGCATGCTTTTCCTTCATGGAGAAACTCCCATTATGTCCCTCTTCATGAGCATATCATTTCCCTTTTGCACCATTTCCCTTGAAACTTTTATTTTTCCCAATTTACAAGACCAGTGCTAATGGCCTTGGTCTCCCTCATGGCGATGTGCAGAGATTAGCACTATTCCCCATGTTGATCAGTGCAACTGAGCTGTGTTCCAGTCACATCGGTCCTGTTATGGAAATTTTTTTAAATTAGAGTTGAAGCTTCCATCTCTAGAAGCTCTATAACGGAAGTCTAGTAAATGGTTTGGTTGGATGGGGTCGAGGATGACAGTTTGGGCCCCTTTCCCCTATAATGATGGAACTACTTCAAGGGATAAGTCCTTCTCCCATGAGAATCAGATCTGTCTCCCATCCATTTTTCCTATATAAACCTCCCTTCTTCCCAAGCACAAACTAGTGATTAGTGTAAAAATCATAATTAGATAAGCAAGCTATTACTAGTTGTAGCCATATACTTGTGTGAGGAAGAATTGTGTTGGTTTCGAGTGAAGCCTAAAGGGAAGAATCTTTAAACTATTTTTGTTTCAAGGCATCATGGAATACTAGCAGAAGTGTGTGGGAACCTGGTCTTGTTAGAGGAAGACTGCGACATCAAGAAGAATGGTTGTAATCTCTCTTTGATATTAATATATGCAACTATCGATTGATTTCATACATGTTTTGTAATATTACATATTCATGTCTTAATGCTTCTTGACCCATTAAGTAGGTTGAATTGCAATTTTTCTATTATTATGTTTGTGTGTTGTTGTTGTTTACTTGTTTCAGGAGCTTGAAGAAGCAAATGAGAGATTTCTAGAGTGAGCAAGCAAGGACATCATCAAGCAGGATAAGCGATCAAGAGGTAGGCCCTCCTGATTGATTCTAATCTAAGGAAATCCTCCATAGAATGTATCTGTTGTGGCTAGACCCATTATTGGGCTAGAGGAATTCGTTCATGTCTGCACTTATGATTTTACTTCACCATAGTTTCCCACATCCATTGTGTCTAATCGGGACTCTTGTTTCCTTGGAGAGTTATTGATGACTTTGTGGAGAATGATGGACACCAAGCTAAAGAGGAGTATGACATTTCATCCACAGACCAACTGGGAAACAAAGGTTTTCAACTACATAGTCATTACGGGATATTTGAGGTCTAAAATAGGCCTCCTAAGAAAAATGTACAACAAAAATAAACTTTATAACAACCCATAAGATTCAAGATGATGACGCCAACCATGGGGGGTGATTCACCATTTTTGGAGTGAAAAAAAGTAAAAAGATTAAAAAAATAATAATAATAAAACTACTTTTTCAACTCGTATTTTCAACTTATCTCCCTAAGGTTTTACTCAAATTTCGAGCAGAAATACTCATTGGATGTAAAATTTGATTCCTCATCCAAGGAGTACCTCTATTGCATACTCTCGATGGACCCTACTACGTGAAAAATGAGAAATATATGAAAAACATTATTGCAATCAAGTTTTTCAAGTATTTATCATTTTTCGTGTAGTAGGGTCCATTGAAAGTACACAACATGGATAATCCATGGATGAGGAATAAAATTTTGCATCCAATAAGTGTTTCCACTTGAAATTTGAGTAAACCCATAGGGAGATAAGTTGAAAATGTGACTTGAAAAAAATAGTTTTTTCACTTTTTCCCTCTAAAATTTGATCATGTAATCTAATCTTGTTTTATTATTTCCACTATTACTTTATAATTTCCTTCAGAGGTCCATTTTAGACCTCAAAATTTTCTTAATGGATAGATTTACTCTGGGGATATTGTGGCAAGAATCCTAAGATGTGGGACGAGCATCTTCCTTATGTGCAACATGCATACGACATGGTAGTGCATGCTTCCACTCAGAGCTCACCGTTCGAGAACATGCTTTGGATATTTTCCAAAGGATCCCTTAGACATGGTATTTGGGAGAGATGAATATTCCAATGAGAAAGATGATAGGGACAACACACAAAAGTTCATTCAGAAAATTCAAATAATTCACCAAGCAGTGCAAGAGGAATTGGAGAAAAATCAAGCTCAATACAAGACTCGACATGACAAGCACTGGGTTGATCACCAATTTCAGGATGAATACAAGGTGTGGCTTCACATCAGCAAGGATAGAGTGAAAGTGGAGGGAAAGAATTTGAGACCACTCCGATATAGTCCTTTCACCATATTAGAGAATATTGGAGACAATGCTTTTCGTCATGATTTGCAAGCATAAATGCAGATGTACTTAGTGGTGATCATTGAAAACTTGAAGCTTTCTGAACTTCCTTTGATTATGGATACTGAAGAGGTTAGATAGGTTCCTAAATTGGATGAATTTGCACCTAAATACTTGGACAAGCTACCTCAAAATATCATTCTTGACAGGAGAACTAGGACTTCACGATGGGGATACGTGGAGCACCTTCGTATTGGTTTCAAGGGAATGCATCCAATTAAGGCCTTGTTAGATCTACTATGTAATTCAACATTTGAGGGTCAAATGCAGGCCTGATCGGGTTGTTTATTCTCATAGAAGATTTTCACCAGCCATCATCCTTATTCTCCTTCACTCTGTTTATACTCTCATAGCCCTCTTCATCTTTGTTTTCCTCCAAAGCTCGGCATCCGCCTTTATTTCCTCAAGCCCCAAAACGCTAAGCCCAAAGTCACATGGCACTACCGCCTAACCGTGCGCCTTCGTGATTGCTTTCCCTGTCACATCAGTTAAACAAAACATGTGAGTTAAACCCTGTCATCTGATCATCTACCGTGTGATCTAACGACATTCACTTCCCTCGATCTCGTCAACCACCCATCCGTTAACTCGCGAGAAAAGTTGTATTGGCCCTATCCCATCTACCACGTGTCGTGTGCTAAACATGATCACTAACCTGCGTACTTTTACCACTTCACTCCCAAAAGCGGTGCAAGCATTACCGCTTACCACTTAAACCATTACTCTCGGCCGATAACTCCCCGCATAGCTTCTGCCCCCAATCACCATTGGATCTTCCCGTGTTTAATCCAACGGCCCTTGTCCATCCCGATCCCATATCTCCCCATACCCTCTACAAAACGATCCTCGCCATCGATCACTACAATCCAATGGTTGATGTTCGTCCTCCGCTCACTCGTACATCCTCCATGAAGTCAAAAAACCTCGGTCATGCCATGCACCTGAAGGATGACAGTGATTATCTACCAAGTACCTGGTGCATTTCCTCTCCAACAATTGCATTCAAGAAATAGAGTGGCCAAGAGCGAGAAGGACAAACCTCGAGCAGGCAAATGCAACCAGCAGTTATGGAGTTTCATACATGTTACACTCCACCTGATCAAGAAGTACAGCAGAGTATCCAAGAATATCAATTTTGTTCATTAAAGCCAACATATTGTAACAGCCACTCTATCAGACAGTTAAAGCAGTTGGTGGTCCATTATGACCCTCCACGCATAGAACAGTAGATCATTTTTGTAATCAAACTCTATATATACCCAGATCACAGATGGGATGGGGGTTGATGGTTGTAGTTTTGATGTAAGGTTCAACTTCTGGAGACTGTAACTACTTTGATACTTGCAGCGTCTAGTCTTCATTTTCAGCTAATACAAGCTTCTTTTGATGTTAATTGCTCACTATCCACTTCTATTCTATTATAGGTTGTGCCTGTTATGCATTTGTTCATCTGCTCTTGATATTTAGCATTTGAGGGGCTGTCATCCCACCTCTGTGCTAGAATCTTGTATGTATCATTGAATGTGTTATACAGGTTTATGTTTACTTAATGCCAGAGAGCTACCATCCTGTCTGTGCAATAGGAAATAGATTTGGAGACCTCTTTACTAGTTGCAACTGGCCATCACAGGGTCTTGTGCATCTGCTGGTGTGGTCAGTATTCTCCATGTTCACTTAATCCTCAAACTGTGAGTAATTGATGATCTAAAGCCTTGTAGTCTGGGGGTGTTCACCCATGTCTGGAGTTAAGCATAGTAGAAGTGGTTATCCGGGTTGGACAAGCATCATTCCCTCCATTCATCCATTTCCAACATTTTGTTGAGTTTGTAATGTTCCTGAGCATCTCAAAGATACAACCTAGGAGAGTTTCTTGGGGTGATAACAATAATTGGCGTCGTTGCCGGGGAGATGAGATTGAAGCTCAGATTCCCTGGGAGACAACAAAGTTCCAGATTTTGATGATAGACAAAGTCTATGCACATTTCTAGTTGTAATCATATATCTGGCGACTCCACTGGAGGAAGGCCAACCTTTGGCGACTCCACATTACAGTCCTGGCTCAGTTCGTGAGGCATACTCGAAGAAATCCTCAGCAATCACCAGCTAACCTACTGCCTGATCCTGAGAAGATTGTCAAGTCAAAGAAAACTTCACAGAAAGGAGCATCAGGAACAGGTAAGCCTAAGAAATCCTACGTATCTCTACAAGAGAAGGCTATAGTTGAGAATGTGTCATTTGAAGATATAGAGCCTAGAATTGCTAGTGAAGAATCACCTGCAGAGATTCATAAAGCTTCTTGTTCATTCAGTTCCCCTTTGGATCTCAGTCCAAAGAAAGCTTCCCATTTAGTCCATCACATTCCCTTGTCTCTATCATCTATTTCATTGTCCCATACTACCCAATATACCAGTAGCCCTCCACATACTCCGGTCATGGCAGGTCTGCAAGCACCAACAAAGATGGAAAGAATAATAGCTGCTAGGTATGGACCCCTGGTCTTGCCTATTCCTTTGAATGCCATGCCTGCAGGAGAATACCAGAAATACATGCCTAAGTTCACTGGTACAAATGGGGTAATAACCGAAGAGCACCTTGAATATTTTTACAGTTATGCTGATAACTTAGACATTAGTGAAAATGATGTGTGGATGAGAGTTTTTGTCCAGAGCCTTGATGGAGAGGCTAGAAAGTGGTTCAGAGAATTGACTGCTAGATCTATTACTGATATTGAAGCCTTAGATGATGCATTTTTGAAGCACTGGCGAGATAAAAAAAGACTTGCTATATTACCATACTGAGTTTGGTAACCTAAAGAGAGAAAATGGGGGATCCTTTCCTGATTTTAATAAGAGATTTAATCGTATGTATAGTAAAATACCATCTGAAGTAAAGCCAACCCCCACCTCAGCCAAACTCACTTATGCCAATGCTTTTGACTCTGATTTCTGCTTATTGTTGAGAGAAAGAAGATGTGCCACTCTGGCTGATATGCAAGATGCATCTCTAGAAGTAGAATCCAATATAATGGCTGCAGAAAAACTCAAAAGTCATGCTGACAGAAGGAGGCACAGAGGTGAGGCTTCTTCTTCCTCTGCTTCATCATCAGAACTTAAACTAGATAAAATGACCAGAATGATAGAGTCATTGGCTGCTGAAATATCTAAGCTGAAGGTTGAACAGAACTCAGGAAAGACAAGGCAGCATAACACATTTTCTCCTAGAAATTCAAATCCATACAGAAGAGCAAAGGAGCAATTACAAATCCTTCAGAGGGGTAAAGAACCAAATGAAGAATACAAATTTAAAGCTCCTTTTCAAAATGTAGTCATGGAGGAAGAACAATTTGAAGATGAGGATGAAATACATTGCATGGAAGATAAAGGCAGTGTTGCCTTCTTGACATTGGCTGAATACAAAGAAGCATTACTCTAGAACCAAACGAGTCAAGAGTGGGACAGAGAGTCTATTCTACAGACTGGTGAATAGCAAAGATATAAATTGAGGTCAAATGCAAATAATATCAAGGAGAATCCTACCCAAATAGCTGATGTCCAAATAGAGTCACAGAATAGCAAACAAAGAAGACCAGCAGTTGATCCAGTCATCCTCAAAGCTCCAGTTCAAGAGGTAAAAGGTCCTGACAAGTCACCTTCTCCTTTCAGCTTTGAAGCAAAAGTCTAGAAGTTAAAAATATTTGTGCCTTTGTTAGAACTTGTAAAGAGTGAAGTGTTTAGAAAGCCTATCCTTGAGGCTCTTGAGCTAAGAGCCACACAAACCTCCACTGACTCTGTCAATTTGCAAGATGATAGACCTGCAGTTGTGCTTAGCCCCATGACCGAACCCATTGATGATAATTCTCCACATTTTTATGTCTCCTTGACCATTCATGACAAAATCCTCCACAATTACCTGCTAGACACTAGGGCTAGTCACAATCTGATGCCAAAATCTGTCATGGCAGAGTTAGGCCTTGATATCACCGGACCATACCATGATCTATTCTCTTTTGATTCAAGGAAAGTAAAGTGCCTAGGATTGATTAAAGATTTAGCCATTACCCTAACTCAGCTGCCCATGAGGAGCATGGTAATGGACATTATGGTAGCAGATGTCCCTCCCAAGTTTGGCATGTTTTTGTCCAAAGGATGGATTAAGAGACTAGGTGGGACATTACATAATGAGTTATCTTATGCTACTATCCCAGTCTTTGGAGGAGAAAGCAGGAGATTGTACAGAGAGGCACAGCTGGCATACATCATCAGTGATGAAAAGAATCCTTCTAATCATCCCATTTATGTTGTGGACACTAGTTTTGGAGCATGTATTCTCCAAATAGAAGAATCTCATAAGGCCTCAATGAAAATCAGGAAACAAATAGTTCAGGCCAAGGAAGGGCAAGGAAGTCAGGGTTGGGAGATATTCTTTGATGGAGCATGCTCCAAGGAGACTGCAGGAGCAGGGGTGGTGCTGATATCTCCACAACAAGAAAGCACATAGTTGTCTTTTAAGCTGGCCTTCCAAGTCACAAACAATATAGCAGAGTATGAGGCTCTGATATTTGGCCTAAACGTAGCTAAAGGCAGAGGAATCAGAAGCATAAAAGTGTTTGGAGATGCTGATCTTATCATTCAATAGGTGAACAAAACATTTCAAGAAAAGCAACCAAGGCTGAAAGCATACAGAGATGAGGTATGGAGACTCAAAGACTCTTTTGATAGTTTTTATATCTCATACATCCCTAGAGCCAAAAACTAGCTCGTTGATTCCCTTGCTGTGTCTGCTAGCATGTTCATCCCTCCTATGCCCCCAAAATTGTTTATCAATTTCAAATGAAATATAGACCATCCGTGCCTGATAATGTCCACCATTAGAAAGTTTTCAAAGATGATGATGAAGTAAATATGTTCTTGCAAGTCATTGATGAATTTTCTGAAATGCAAATTGACCAAGAGAATGAAGCCTTGGAAGAACCCCCCAATCCCAGCTTAGAAATAAAATTGGCAAAGATAGCATTGTCCAACTGCCCAGCAATCACATACCTAAGGCTCTAATTCCTTTAGAAAGACTGTTTGACTAAAATGACGTGCCCTATAAGGCTACCCAAAAAGAAGACTAATCTGCAGTCTGTAAACATGATATAGGGAGTCTAGGTCAACCTAGATATATAAATCTGTCCACTCATCTGTCTGTTGACCAAAGTCCTGAATACTGCAATTTAATGAAGCAATTTGCTGATGTCTTTGCCTGGGAATATAGTGACCTAAAAACATATGATAAAAAGATCATCCAGCATAAAATACCTTTAGAGAAAGACACCATACCTTTCAAATAGAAGCTGAGACCAATAAATCCTATGCTCCTCCCTCTGATTGAAAAAGAAATAATAAAAAAAGTTGGCTGCCAAAATCATAGTTCCCCTCAGATATTCAAAATGGGTAGCCAGCCTAGTAGTGGTGAGGAAGAAAAGTGGAGAAATCAAACTTTGTGTTGATTTCAGAAACTTAAACAAATGCTCTAAGAAGACAACTATCCTCTACCCAAGATGGAGCATTTGTTGCAGAAGGTCTCAGGGGCCAAACTGATGTCTTTCCTGGATGGATTTTCAGGGTATAATCAGGTTGTTGTACATCCAAATGATCAAGAGAACACTGCATTCACCACTCCTTGGGGAACTTTCATGTATTCCAAGATGCCTTTTGGACTAATGAATGCTAGAGCCACCTTTCAGAGAGCTGTGGATATAGCATTTGTGGGAGAGAAGGATAAATTTGTCCTTATCTACCTTGATGATATAACAGTATACTCCAGCAGCCATCAAGACCATTTGCAACATTTGAAAAAAGTTTTCCTGAAGTGCAGAAGGTTTGGGATTTCAATCAATCCTAAAAGTCCACAACTTGCTTTAGAAGAAGGTAAGTTGTTAGGACATATTTTTTTTGTTGCAGGTGTTCGAATTGACCCAGAAAGAGTAAAAGAAATACAAACTTTGTCTATCCCGAGATCAAATAAGGATATCCAGTCCTTTCTGGGCAAGATCAATTTTGTAAGGAGGTTTGTACCAAGTTTTTCAGAACTTGTGAAGCATATTACCTCCATGTTGAAAAAGGTTTCAGAGATCAAATGGACTGATGCAGCCAGAAAATCATTTGATTCCCTTAAAAAAGTTATTATGGAGGCTCCCACTTTAAGTAGCCCAGACTACAGCAAGGAGTTCCATATATTTTCGTTTGCCTCTGAAGACAACCTTGTAGCAGTTTTATTGCAAGCAAATGAAGAAGGCTCAGAGCATCCAGTGGCATTTTTCAGCAAGACCTTAAGGGATGCTGAGCTGAGGTATGATATCATTGAAAAACAGACATATGCTCTTATCAAATCTTTGAAAGCTTTTAGAGTTTACATTCTGCATTCCATGATAATTGCATATGTGTCCTCTGCTGCAATAAAAGATGTCTTAACACAGCCTGATGTTGATGGAAGAAGGGCTAAATGGATTGCAAAGTTGATTGAATTCAATATAGAACTGAAGCCCACCAAACTTGTCAGAGGTCAAGGTCTTTCCATGTTATTAGCTGAAGAAAATTGCAAAACATTGTACATAAATCTCATAAGCACAGATTCGGAAAAGGATCAAACAGAAGAAGAGAAAGCAGTTGAACCAAAGAGAGAGCAGTCAGTGGCAGAAAATCTAGCTTCTTGTGATTGGTACTCTGCAATAGTTAAATTCTTGTTGAAGCTAGAAATCCCTCCAAGCTTTACTCAAAGTCAAGCCGAAACTATTAAGCTTAGGGCAGCTAAATATTGCATTAATAAAAATCTTCTCTATTGGAGGGATCCATCTGGAATGCTTTTGAGTGTTTGGACAAAGAACAATCAATAGAGGTTATGCAGCAATTTCATTCCAGCATGTGTGGAGGGCATCATTATTGGAAGACCACAGCCCATAAGATCCTCAGAGCTGGGTACTATTGGCCCTCCTTATTTGTTGATGTATTTTCATTTGTTAAATCTTATGACAGGTGCCAAAGATTTGAAGGGAAACAACAATTGAAATCTCTGCCCTTAAAACCCATACATGCAAAAGGACCTTTTCAGCAGTGGGGCTTGGATTTCATTGGTGAAATCAATCCACATTCTAGTGGCCAACATAGATGGATATTAGTAGCCACTGATTACTTTACTAATTGGATTGAAGCAATCCCTACCAGGAAGGCTAATCATAATGTGGTCATGAAGTTTTTGACAGAGCGCATATTTACTAGATTTGGTTGTCCACACAAGATAATCACAGAAAACGCAGCAGCCTTCAGAGCAAAATAATTGTTGGATATGTGCAATTCAATGGGTATTAAACTAGTTCTTTCCACCTCATACTAACCTCAAGGTAATGGTCTAGCAGAATCTTCCAACAAAAGTTTAATAAGGATAATAAAAAAGCTGTTGGAGAACAACAAAAAGAATTGGGATTCTAAGCTCAAATTTGCACTATGGGCTAACAGAGTGACCATTAAGAGATCCATAGGGAATTCTCTATTCAAGCTAGTGTATGGCACAAAGGCAGTATTTCCAATTTAGCTTACTCTCCCTGTGGCAAAGTTCCTGCAACAAGAACAAAATGAGGAAGAAGATATGGCAAAGAGGATCATTGATTTAGCAGAGGTACATCAAATCAGAGAATATCTGGTTGAAAAGGTTGCAGCACATCAGAAAAAGATCAAGGAAGCTTTTGACAGAAAGACAAAGGCAGATAATTTTCAAGTTGGAGACTTGGTTTTGAAGTGGGATGCACTGAAAGAAAAGAGAGGCAACCATGGAAAGTTTGATGCTTTCTGGACAGGGCCTTTTATTATTTCTCAGATCTAAGGGAACAATACCTTTATACTACAAAGCATGGGAGGAGAAGCAGTTTTTGATGGCCCAGTTAATGGGCATTTTCTGAAAATTTATGTGATTTAAGGTCTTTTGGGCCTTAATGTTGTAAATATATTGTTTTATTAGTCTTAGTATAGGTTTAGTAGACTCCATGCCCAGTGGAACACTAGGAATATTGATAATTTTGCTTTCTACAGGAAAGGCATTGGTCTGCAGTTCTTGAGACCTCATAGGGAGGATCTCATCCCCAGAAGGAGCAAGTGTTAACTCTGCTATGTAATTCAACATTTGAGGGTCAAATGCAAGCCTGATCGGGTTGTTTATGCTCATAAAAGATTTGCACCAGCCATCATCCTTATTCTCCTTCACTCTGTTTATACTCTCATAGCCCTCTTCATCTTCGTTTTCCTCCAAATCTCGGCATCTGCCTTTATTTCCTCAAGCCCCGAAACGCTAAGCCCAAAGTCACATGGCACTGCAACCTAACCGTGCGCCTTTATGATTGCTTTCCCTGTCACATCAGTCAAACAAAACATGTGCGTTAAACCCTGTCGTCTGATCGTCTACCATGCGATCCGACGGTATTCACTTCCCTCGATCACGTCAACCGCCCGTGCGTTAACTTGTGGGAAAAGTCGTATTGGCCCTGTCCCATCTGCCACGCATCATGTGCTAAACGTGATCGCTGACCCGCGTACTTTTACCACTTCACTCCCAAAAGCGATGCGAGCATTACCACTTACCGCTTAAACCATTACTCCCGGCCGATAACTCCCCTCGCAGCTTCTGCCCCGGATCACCGTTGGATCTTCCTGTGTTTAATCCAACGGCCCTCGTCCATCCTAATCCCATATCTCCCCATACCCTCTGCAAAACAATCCCCGCCATCGATCACTGCGATCCAATGGTTGATGTTCGTCCTTTTCTCACTCGTACATCCTCCATGAAGTCAACACACCCTGGTCATGTCATGCACCTGAAGGACGACAGTGATTATCTACCAAGTACCTCGTGCATTTCCTCTCCAACAACAGCATTCAAGAAACAGAGTGGTCGAGAGCAAGAAGGACAAACCTCGAGCAGTCAAACACAACCAACAGTTATGGAGTTTCATACATATTACACTCGACCTGATCAAGAACTACAGCAAAGTATCCAAGAAGATCAATTTTGTTCATTAAAGCCAACAGATTTTAACAGACACTCTATCAGACAGTTAAAGCGGTTGGTGGTCCATTATAACCCTCCACGCATAGAACAGCAGATCATTTTTGTAATCAAACTCTATATATACCCAGAACAATATGGGATGGGGGTTGATGGTTGTAGTTTTGATGTAAGGTTCAACTTCTAGAGACTATAACTAATTTGATATTTGCAGCATCTGGTCTTCATTTTCAGCTAATACAAGCTTCTTTTGTTGATAATTTCTCACTGTCCACTTCTATTATGTTCTAGGTTGTGCCTGTTATGCATTTGTTCATCTGCTCTTGATATTTAGCATCTGAGGGGCTGTCATCCCACCTTTGTGTTAGAATCCCATATGTATCACTGAATGTGTTATACAGGTTTCTGTTTACCTAATGCCAAAGAGCTGTCATCTTGTCTGTGCATTAGGAAATAGATTTGCAGACCTCTTTACTAGTTGCAACCAGCCATCACAGGGTCCTGTGCATCTGTTGGTGTGGTTAGTATTCTCCATGTTCACTTAATCCTCAAACTGTGAGTAATTGGTGGTCTAAAGCCTTGTAGTCTGGGGGTGTTCACCCATGTCCGGAGTTAAGCATAGTAGAAGTGGTTATCCGACTTGGACAAGCATCATTCCCTCCATTCATCCATTTCCAACATTTTGTTGAGTTTGTAATGTTCCCGAGCATCTCTGAGATACAACCTAGGAGAGTTTCTTGGGGTAATAACAGGCCCATCAAATTGAAAAGGAGAAAGTGAGGGATCAATTCCCTCACTTTCCAATTTACTGATAAAGCTTTTAGCGGTCCAAAAGCTCATTAGTGGGGAAGAATGATCTAAGAGCATCCTAAAAGGAAAAAAATTCATATTTCTCAAAATGCATCCAAAATAGTCTCAAATTGAAGATCTCATCATTCTGAATCCAACGGCATGAACGACACCTCAAAACGACATCGTATGAAGAAGTTATGGCCCACTATTTTTTTTCAAAAATTGCTAAAAATTTTGCAGGAGGGACACTTGGCATGTTGATGTCAACAGTATGGATGTTGATGTCAGTCGTACGGATGGTGACGTCAGTCATATAAATGGTGACATCAATAGGTAACATGGAAGTACAGACAAGGGAGATCCAATCAGGACAAGACACATGTCGGCTGACATTAGCAGCCCAGTCATCTGCATAGACAATCATACGGACCAATCCAAACACAAAAAGTGGCAGCCCAGTCAGTATGCCAGGTTCTACTAAGGAGGTGACAATTTGGATCGTTCTTGTGGCTAGTGGCAGCAAATTTTTTGCCTACTTAATTTTCACGGTGACCCCTAAATCCTATGACTACGTTTGTCTCATCAAGACGATCGCAACGCACTTCGTTTCATCGAAAACGAAGTCCGAATGAAGGAGAAAAGGCCTATTGTTCTTTTTCCTAAATAGCTATAAAAATTGCAGAATGGGATAGAATGATGACATGGCACTCTAGTCCACAAGGGGAATCTTCTTCAGTTTTCACCCAATGGGGCTGTGACAAGTGTCACCTCTAAATTTTCCAGTGCGGTTGTGTGAAACAGAAATTGCCTATTTAGCTCTAAGGTGGAATTAGAATTTCTTTTTAATTAAAAATATATATATATATATATAATTTAAATTTAAATGTTAAAATGACGGCAAATTTAAATGTTAAAGTGGCAGCAAAATCATATGAAGGACAGGTGGAGGGGGAATGGAACCCATGACCTCCCCAACCCAACTACCAATGCCTACCATTGAACCAAGTGTGTGTATTGTTAACTACAGCCCACGTTATTGTATTTAATGTGACCATTAGCCAACGACGGGAGAGGAGGGAGCCAGCCCCCTCTCCATATGACCACCCAATGGAAACCATGGGCCAGTGCAAAACCATTAAGTGTGTTTAGCACCCATAATTATGCTTAACTGCTAACTAACTCTCCATTAATGACAGATTAAGTTGGCGGAGATTTTGGAGGGACCGCCAAAATAGGCGGAAACTACCAGTGTTGGTGGACTTAACTAGAGTATCTCCAAATTTAGTAGAGGTTTTCTAGGAAAATTTGAATGAAGCATAACTTGCTCAATTTTCAGCCAAATTGAGATAAAAAAGAAGTGCTTTTGGATAATTTGGACCTTTTGAACACATTTTTGTAGGTATCAGGAGCCATAGAACTTTATAAACAACATTTTTTTCACATTTAGCTAATACAGAGGCTCAAGCCATGGAAGTTGGACCAAGGAGATGTAGCCCAGGAGGGGTGAACTCCTTCATCAAAACATTGTGTTAATTTGTCTTTTTGATGATTTTCTATACTGTGGATGTTTTGTGTTCATTATTCATTTTTTAATCTATTTTTCTCATGAATGTCTTATTTAACTTAAGGAAATTTACCTATTTGTAAGCACCAACAACTAAGGAAACCTCAACGCAAAAAGCAAGAAGAAAGCACATGTTTATTAATTTGTAATTGTTATTAGCACAGCAAAACTAATCATACAAAAACAAGTCAAGGTGGTATTAGAGCTCAAGGTTGAATTGTTTGATTGCTTGAGTTTGTGCAATTAGGGTTTTAACGGTTGTAAAATTGTGATGCTTACAAGGTTAAAGTTACAGAGAGGACAAGGGAAGCTATTGGTTGCAACTCTTGAGATAATTCCCATAAGAGGGAGAGCCACAAGGCCACAATGTCCACCACCCAAAGTTCCAATTCCAACTATACTTGAAGCTCCTCAAGTTTTCCCTTCAATTGAGATTGAAGAGGTACAATTAGTACAAATTTCTGAGCCTGAATCCATAGCCATTATGTCTGGAGAAAGAGAGCCTGGAGGTCCCTCTTTAGAAGAGGAAGAATTCAAGAAATATTTATATACTTTGACTAAGATGGTTAAAGTCCTCTATGAAGAGAGGAACACTAAAATGGTTGGAGAGAGTTCTAAACCTCCACATGGAGAAGGAATCTCAGGGGACAAAAAAGATGAGAAGAAGGATTCCAAAGGGAATGGTGGAAAGCCACCTCCATCTCCATCATCCTCATCATCTTCACCATCTCACATAGGATCATCTTCCACTACCACCACTGCAACTACCCATACTCATTCCAAAACCCCAAAAGGAAAAACTCCATTACTAAAATTGGACATAAAATTCGAACTTCCCATGTATAATGGAGAAGTGAATGCAGAAAAGTTAGACAATTGGATTCGATAGTTGAAGGCATACTGCAGAATTCAGAACCTTCAAGAAGACGACATAAAGATCTAGTTGGCTTAACTAAGGCTATAAGGAGCTGCACTAGCTTGGTGTGAAGCAAAGACTCAAGAGGAAATGAGAATCCATGGTAAGATATCCATTACTTGGGTTGAATTTGTTTCTGCAATTAGAAGACAGTTTTATCATTTAGCCTATATACAAAAAGCCATTATGATTTGGTAGAATTTTATGCATCTTAAAGGTCAAACAGTCCAAGATTATATACAGGAGTTTAGGAAAAGGGCTTTGTTATTAGGAGTGAATTTGAATTCCCAAGATACACTATTGAAATATATTGGGGGTTTACATTCTTATATTAAACACATTATTTTTATGTTCAATCCAAACAATTTAGATGAAGTATGTGTGCAAGCCACGTATCTTGAATCTAGAGGAAAGAACACTTATGAAGAGAGTAGTAATAAAAAGCCACCTAAGGGTAAGGAGAAAGAGAAAGGAGGAAAATGGAAAGGGAAGAAAAATGCAAGTGTGAAGAAAGAATGGGAGAAAATCACATGCAAACATTGTTCCAAAGAGGGACATAATGAGGATAATTGCTGGAAATTGCATCTAGAAATGAGACCAAATAAGTTCAACAATAAAGGGAAACAGAAAACCATTGTTATCACTCAAGAAGATTTAGGTTCTGAATTAGGTGATGAAAACAAAATCGTTGTCATGGGAATCAAATGAAAACAAGAGATTGTAAGCACTAGTTCACAAAGTTGTAACACTACTACTGCTCTAGATGAAAAGAGACGAATTGAGTTATTTCATGTTAGGGTCATATCTAAGCACACCAAGATTGACACACTCTTCGATAGTGGGTCACAAGCGAATCTAATCTCTGAAGACTTAGTTAACAGATTGAATCTTGAAATTGTACCTCATCATAAACCATACCCTTTGGGATGGATAACAAGAGACACAAGTTTATAGGTTACAAGAGAATGTTTGTTCAAGTTTGCAATCACTGTAAATTTTGTTGTTGAAGTAGAGTTAGATGTGGTACCACTTGATATTTCAGGTGTGGTGTTGGGTAGTCCATATTTGTATAGCTGGAAAGCAGTCTTTTACAGCCATGAAAACAAGTATCACTTGTTACAGGATGGTGTGGAGTACATAGTGAGAGCCCATTGCAAAAAGCTGAACATTTCTTTGGTTAATGTAGGGGAGGCAAAAAAGGCTAGTGAATTCAAGTAAAAGTTTAGTACTTCTCATGTTCAAGCCAAATGATGATATTGTTTATGAAAATATTGTTGCATGTAATGCAAGTTTCAATTATAATTTGGTTGGTTCAGTTCATTAGAGTGATGAAGTATTTCAAGTTGTGAAAGAATCATCCTTCAAGGATAAAGAAACTTCACATGAAATATCTGTGTAGAAAGAGGTTTCTCTTTGTGATGTTACCATGCAAAGGTTGACAAAATTGCAAAGTGTAGAGACACCAATGCAATGCAAAATTTTGTTGAACAATGGGCTCATTCAATCATCCCTTACACCATGTTGTGCACCGATGGTTATGGTGCCAAAGAGGAATGGTAAGTATTTCGAGAAACAAGACAAAAAGAGTGGTTTTCGCCAAAGCAAAGTTGTAAAAAGAGGTCAATGCAAGAATATAGATAACACCAAACAAGAATGGTTTGTATGGCTTTTAATGTTGTATGTTCTTTGTAGCACTTCAATTACACACATGTATTTGAATTATGGCAAAAAAGAGTCATTTCTTGAAGAAACTGTCCACTTGGGTGACATACACATGTTTAGAAAGTTTTCTTATGCACATGTCATCTATGAAGGAAAATTGTTTAATGTTTTGAAGATATCAAAGTACAAGTTGGGTTTCACTTCTTTGATGCATTTGGGCCATGATATTGGAGGAGGTAAGTTGAAGGAAAGCCTCTCCAAGTTGGATTCCATTGTTGATTGGTCAATGCCCAAGATCATCATTTTGATAAGAGGTTTGTTGGGAGGAGCCCAATGTTGGAGGAGCTTTGTTGTTGACATTTCTTCTTTTGAATATCCTTGGCATGCATTTTCATGTGCGTGCAAAGTCTTCCAGTGGGGAAGCAAATAGTAAGAGGCATGAGTTGCTTCAAATCAAAAGATCAGTTCAATTCTTTTTTATGCTCTTTCAAACTTGAAAGATTCATTTGAGTTTCAGGTTTATGCAAGCAACTTCACCATCTTATTTCATTGAGAATATTTCTATGGTGTAAAGATTAAGTTTCAGTGATTCGTGCACTTTCATTGGATGGGTGCTTGTCAAAAATTTCACTTGGTTCGAAAGTACAAAAGAGGTATAACCAGCAAGTTCATTGTTATGAATTTTAGGCCTATTGGTTATGTAACTGTTGTATTCAGGCGTCATTATGTTTTACATGAAAGTTATGTTCAGAAAATTTCATACTTTCAAGATGTACAATCGAGCTTGAGTCAAGAAAACCAAGTAGTGAAATTTGTCATCCATTTGCATTATGTTTTCTTATGTCATCTTGGTAAGAAGGATGTTGCTTTTGATGGCGAAATAGACAAAACTATGAGTTTCTATGAATCACTAAAAAAGGTGCAACAAACACTGCAAGGTCAGCTTGAAAAGGGAAAAGACAAGTACGATTATTATGTCAATCATAGGTTTCAAGTTGACGTTGCAAGCTGGTGTCAGTTTTGAAAAAAGAGGCTTCAAGTTGTTGAACAAGGAGAGAATGTTCAAATTTCATACTTTGAATGCATTCCTACATAATTTCTAAATCAATTTCAACAAGACGCCATCCATGACAGAAGAATGGGATCCTCAAGGCAAGTGAATGTTGATTTCCTTAGAGAGGAGCTCAGAAACAAATTCATCAAAATCCAATTGGATCGAGATTGGAAAGGTGAGGGGTTTCACCCTCATCTACTTGTGAGATAATAGTGTCTTTTGGGGTCCAAAAGGCTTCTAGTGGGGAGGAATGCTCAGGCGCTTAGTATTTAGCTCAAAAATTAAAGTTCTAAAATTGGCTTGAAAACTATATGACTACGTTCGTCTTGTCAAGATGATTACAACGCAATTCGTTTCATCGAAAACAGAGTCTAGATGAAGGAGAAAAGGCATGTTGTTCGTTTTCCTAAACAGCGAAAAAAATTGCAGAATGGGACAGAATGATGACATGGTAGTCCAGTCAGCAAGGGGAATCTTTTTCAATTTTCACCCAATGGGGTTGTGACAAGTGTCACGTCCAATTTGCCAGTGTGGTTGTGTGAAAGGGAAATTGCCTATTTGGCTCTAAGGTGGAATTAGAATTTATATTTTTAATTAAATATTATTATATATTATATATAATTATATTTAATATGTTTTTTTTTAACTATATATAATATATATATATATATATATATATATATATTCGAATTTAAATTTAAATGTTAAAGCAGCGCAAAATCATATGAAGGATAGGCAAAGGGGGAATGGAACCCACGACCTCCCCTACCCTATTACCAATGCCTACCATTGAACCAACCATGGGTCTTGTTAACTACGGTCCATGTTATTTTATTTAATGTAACCATTATGCAATGACGAGAGAGGAGGGAGCCAGACCCCTCTCCATACGACCGCCCAATGGAAACCATGGGCCAGCGCAAAACCATTAAGCTTGTTTATCGCCCATAATTATGCTTAGCTACTAATTAACTCTTTGTTAACGATTGATTAAGTTGGCAAATATTTTGGAGGGAATGCCAAATTAGGCAAAAAATACCATTTTTGGTGGACTTAACTGGATTCTCTCTAGATTTAGCGGAGGTTTCCTAGGAAAAATTGAATGAAGCATAACTTGCTCAATTTTCGAACAAATTGAGATCAGAAAGAAATGTTTTTGGATAATTTGGAGCTTCTGAACACATTGGTGTATGTACCGAGAGCCATAGAGCTTTGTAAACAACATTTTTTACACATTGAGCTAATACAGAGGCCCAAACCATGAAAACTGGACCAAGGAGATGTAGCCCAGGAGGGGTGAACTCCTTCATCAAAAAATTGTGTTAATGTGTCTCTTTGATGGTTTGTTGTATTGTATATGGTTGTTGTTCATTATTCATTTTTGAAGCTATTTTTCTCATAAATGTCTTGTTTAACTTAAGTAAATTTACCTATTTGTAAGCACCAACAACTAAGGAAACCTCAACATACAAAGCAAGAAGCAAGCACATGTTTATAAATCTGTAATTGTTATTAGCAGAACAAAACTAATCATACAAAAACAAATGATATATTAACGTTGAATGGAGGTTCCGATCCAACGGACCATTAACAAATATATTGTATAACAAAAAAAATATGAGTGGGTAATGGGGTTTGAACCCCGACCTCCCACCTCCCAATGTCCTATTATAGGTCGACCACTGTTGGCCAAACAGCCCGATGTTAAAACCCAAGCCGACCATACATTATTTAAACCATAACTTTATAGGTATGAGGGGACGAAGGCCACATGGTGGGAGGAGCACCACAGAACCCAGCACTAGTCCTGTGTGCACGTTGTTCGAGACAAGAGAATATTCCCATAATATTCTTGGAATATTCCTACAAGGGAATCTTGCAGCAAATCTCAAAGATTTCCTAGAGCTCCATAATACAACTACATAGAATTGGGCTAACTTTATAGTCATTTTCACAATTTTTCGCCAAGAATCCAACCGTGTAGTTTGTTTCTTCAGCAAAGGTCTACATTTTTAGGGCATCCTTGGAAATGAAGGTATAAGGTGTCACTTTGTAGTTAATTGTAATTTGATTTCGTTTCCAATTAATGACAGGCATCCCCACATTGAACAGGGTCACGAGACGTAGCCCACACTGTGTGACCTTCGTTATCAAATTGTTTTGAGCCTTTGATCTCATGGTTTCTTTTGATTTCTGCTTCTTTTATGTGTTTATATCACTTGGTTACATGCTCTTTTAAATGAAATTCTATATGCATCCTTGAAGTAAAATATTTGGATCAATATGTGATAGCCTCCCCTGAGATACATTGAGGTATGATTTGATTATGTTTCGATTTGGTTTATCTAACATGGTATGTTTACAAGATAGATAAGATCAGATATTAAGAGAAGAACAGTGGATTACAATTCACATGACTCCCCTTACAGGCCCTGTGAGAATTCAATGGAATGGGAAAGGTCAGTTGAGCAACAAGGAGAAGAGTATTCTCCAAATATAGCAGATACTCTGAGAAGTTTAAATTTAGAAATCAGAAGTTGTGTAGCAAATAATAACAGGGTGATTGATGCATGGGAAATGCTTACCAAAGCTTAAGAAAAGAAAGTAGTGGTTAATGCATTCATCCTACAGAGTCTTTCAAATTTGCAGAGATGGGGATGGTTGAGGATCATTCATGGACATGAGGAAAAGACTAATTAGGCATATGCTAGTAGGTATCTATCAAGATACACGTTGGATAGAGATGATACAGTCAGAGGTGGAATATATTTGGATACACTTGATAGGAGGGGTAGTGCTTATGGATTCTATTCTAGTTCTCGTTCCAAGAGACATCATCACCATCACCTCCATCATCCTTATAGGATTGGGAGGAGATATTTTCCATAGGAGTTCAATAAAGTCAAGCCTCCTAAATTTGATGGAGTGATGAAGAGATGAGAATATGTGTAAGCATGGTTTCTTGGGATGAAGAAGTTCTTCAAATTGCATGAGTATTTAGAGAACATGAAAGCCAAGATAGTTACCTTCAGTCTCAAAAGTAAAACATATATCTAGTGGGAATATGTGAAGAATATCATAAGCATTAGAGAAGAGGAGATGGTTTGGGATGATTATGAGAGACTCTTCAAGAATAATCTGAAAGATACTATGATGACAAGGCTAAGGAATTCTATGATTTGAAGATGGGTTCTAAGATAGATTATGAGTACACTAGTAGATTCTTGGATTTATTGGGGTATGTTCCTTATTTTAAGGATGAGAAAGCCAAGATTCAAAGGTTCATCAATGGGTTACCAGTAGCATTCAATGACCGAATTGAGTTTGATGAGCCTCAGTATTAGGAGGAAGCCATCAGAAAGTTGAAGCATTGTTATGAACAGTCAAAGCGCAACTCTGAGCCTAAGCAGGATTGGAAAGGGAATGAGAAGACTAAAGGAAAGTGGGTTAAGAAGTGAGGAAGACTTCCATATGTAGGTGATAAGGAGAATGTAGCTCCATATAAGAAGTTCAATGCATTTGAGAGAGGACGTGGGTCTCAACCTGAGGAGAAGAATAAGGGTAATGGAAGGAAACATTTGAGGTGTTGAGCTTGTATTGGAGAGCATCGCTAAAGTGAGTGCTCATTAGATCAGGGTGACAGGCCTCAAATTTATAGTGCTTAGGAAGAAATACTGATGGAGATGTTGGTCAGAGTATTCCTCATATTTATCCAGCAATGGATAATAGGCAGGCAGATCCTTAGGTATCCATTATTGAGATGGAAGAATCTTGGTTGGTGTAGTTGGCTACAAGGACCAAGAGAAGAGTTCAACATTGGGTAGATCTTATGCATTTGAGATGAATGGTATGCCTACATCATCACATCTAAATGTGCTTCCTTGGATTCATATAGTATGATTTTAGGCATGGATTGGTTGTTCATTCATAGGACTAAAATGGATTACTATAACAAGGATATTGAGTGCCCAAATGATGTTGGAGAAAGGAGAAATTTGCAGGGAAATAAGAATCCTACATCAAAAAGAATAGTTACAACTTTGCAAGCTAAGTGTAGTCGTAGGAAAGGATGTTTATTATTTGCAGTGCGTGTTTCCAATGACAAGGGGAAGAATGTTGAGGATGAGGAAGTCTTGAAGAAGTATCTTGTTTTGCAACATTTTCAGGATGTGTTTCTTATAGATATGTTAGATTTACTGCCTCATAGGGAAGTGGACTTCTCTATTGAGTTGATGGTAGGAGAAACACCAACATCAAAGGCACCTTACAGGATGAGCACTCTTGAGTTGGTGGAATTGAAGTTGTAGCTTAAGGAAATGCTTGATAAGGCATACATAAGGCTAAGTGTGTCACCCTAGGGTGCACCAATGTTTTTCATAAGGAAGAAGGATGGTAATCTCAGATTGTGCATTGATTGTAGAAAACTAAATAAAATGATCATCAAGAACATGTATCCATTGTTTTGGATTGATTACTTGTTTGATTAGTTGAAGGGAGTAGGCGTGTTCTCAAATATTAATCTGAGATTAGGATATCATTGGTGCACATCAAAGAAGAAGACATCTACAAGACTGCATTTCATACGAGGTATGGGTTATGAGTTTTTGGTGGTTCCTTTTTGTCTTACTAATGCTCCAACCACTCTCATGTGTTTGATGAAGAATATGTTGTATCCTTATCTCGACAAGTTTGAGATATTTTTTGTTGATTACATATTGGTATATTCCAAGAATGAGGAAGGGCATGAAGAGAACTTAGCAACAATATTGATATTGTTGAGAGAGCATCAATTGTATGCCAAGCTTAGCAAGTGTGTTTCTTTTAGTCTCAGATTCATTACTTGGGACATGTTGTTTCCAAGGAAGGGATAGCAGTAGACCCAGAAAATATTAAAGCTATCATGGAGTGGTCAAACCCTAGGAATGTGGATGAAGTTAGATCATTCATGGGACTACCAATTTATTGCAAGAGGTTCATCAGTGACTTCTCAAAGATTGGTTACCCTATTACATCCTTGCAAAGGAAAGGGAGTAAGTTTGAATGGATTGAGGAGTGTGCAACTAGTTTTGATTAGTTGAATCATTTTCTTTCAAATGCTTTGGTTCTAGAGATTGCAGATCTTGATAAAGAGTTTGTGGTTTGTATAGATTCTTTCAAGGAAGGACTTGATAGAGTCTTGATGTAGGAGGGGCTGGTTGTATGCTATGATTCAAAGAAGTTGAATGAGCACGATAAAAACTATGTGACTCGTGATCTTGAGTTGGTATCTATCATTCGTGCATTGAAGATGTGGAGACATTATTTCCTTGGTATGAGGTTTGTTTTGATGAGAAACCATAGTGGGTTGAGATACTTATTTTAACAACACAATATGAATTTTAGGCAAGCTAGATGGTTGGCTACCCTTAGTGAGTTTGATTTTGAGATCAGATACATCAAGGGCAAGGAGAATAGGGTTGCAGATGCTCTTAGTAGAAGAATGCAAGAAAATAACATCTCAATTGTGAGTTCATATGGGACATATTTACAAGAGTGATGTTGTAGGCAGGGTAGATTGATGACAGGTACCAATAGTTGAATCACAGGTTGAGATAGCAAGGTGAAGGTGATAGGGATTAGGATTATTCCCTCACAAAAAATCGTTGTGTCATATTCATAAATAGGATTTATGTGCCAAATAGCAGTGAGTTGAAGATGCTTATCTTGAGAGAGTTTCATGTGAAGTTGTATCAGGCCACCCGAGATACCATAAGACTTTGATAGTTGTTAAGAAGTTCTATTATTGGTTGAAATTGAAGAGGTGCTTGATCTTGTTACACGATGCTTGGACTTTCAACAGGTAAAATTTGAATGTAAGCATCCAAATGGTCTATTACGACCTACTCGTATTCTAGAATGGAAATGGGAGGTCATTTCCATGGACTTCATTACTAGTTGTTGAGGACATTGAAGCAAGATGATTCCATCATGGTTGTGGTTGACAAGTTGAGAAAGGTAGCTCACTTCATTGTTTCGAAGTCTACTGATTTAGCTAGTGAGGTAGCTCAGATATTCATAGGGGAAATAGTGAGGTTGCATGGTGTTCCCAAGGAGATTATATCAGACAGAGATGCCAAGTTCACTTCCAGGTTTTGGAGGAATTTGTAGGTTTGGGGATAAAGTTAGTCTTCAATACAACTTAACATCCATAGACAGATGGACAGACGGAGAGGGTTAACAGGATCCTTGAGGACATGTTGAGGATGTATGTCATGCATCAACAAAGGAAGTGGGAGGAGTATCTTACACTAGTAGAGTTTACATATAATAATGGGTATTAGGAATCCTTGAAGATGATTCCATTTGAGGCTCTCTATGGGCAGAGTTGTAATATTCCTATCAGTTGGAGTGATCTAGTGAGCAATGTGTTGAATTGACTAGATGTGTTGGTTGAGATGTAGTAGGAGATGGAGGTCATCAAAAGGAATATGAAGGCAACATGGGATAGGAAGAAGAAATTATGCAGATCAACATAGAGCATCCAAGGAGCTTTAGGTTGAGGAGCATGCATATTTACACATCAAGCCCAAGAGAATCTCTTTGAGGATTGGATCATGTGCCAAGTTGGCGCCTCAATATTGTGGGCCTTTTGATATCCTTTAGAGGATTTCACCAGTGGCCTATAGACTTTCACTACTACCAATAGTGAAAGTCCATGATGTTTTCCAAGTTTCATTACTTAAGAGATATGTACAGGATGTTGATCATGTGATTTCAAGTTGGGGAGCACTTGTATTTGCACATCAATCCCAAGAGGAGATCCCTGAGGATTGGATCATGTGCCAAATTGGCACCTCATTATTGTGGGCCTTTTGAGATCCTTAAGAGGATTGGACCAGTGGCCTACAGACTTGCACTATTGCCAATAATGAAAGTCCATGATGTTTTCCATGTTTCATTGCTTAAGATATATCTCCAGGATGTTGATCATGTGATTGATTGGTTTGTATTGTAGGTGGAACCAGAGGGAGAGTTTTAACCAGAGACAGAGTGCATTTTGTTTCAGAACTAAGAAAAAGAGCAAGTTAAAATGCAGTGGAAGAAATTTGGACTTGATGAAGCTACATGGGAGATGGATGATCAAATGTGGGCTTTGTATAGTTCCTTATTTGTTGGTTGAACATATGTGTTTGGTGTATGTGTTTGGGTTTATGTATAAGCATATGTGTATTTTAAATAATGCAATGAGTTGTGTTATAAAGCTCCGATAAGTAGTATGTTGTAAATACTACAACGAGTTGTGTTACAAAGCTCCAATAAGAAGTATGGTATTCATAATTTCAGCAGTTTGGTATGATGTAAACGTTGCATCGAGCTATGTTACAAATCTCCATGAGAAGCATGTTTTTTCTAGTTATGTGTCATAAAACATTGAGGGCAGTTTTTCCCCAAGGGGAAGGGGTTTGTAATAGCCCCTAGTTGATTTTCCATGTAAATAAAATAAGACCAAGGTCATGGGACACGTATTCCAAGTTGAATGGTGGGAAAACATTAAAGTGGGCATCACTTGTGGTCTAATAATGTCTATGGAAATTGGCAAAGATAAAGAGGAAATAATTGATATTTTATTATAAAAATGAAGGAAAATAGGAGAAAAGGAAGATGAAGAGACACAAACATGCATGCAAGGGAAATTAGAGGGAAAATGAAGGAAAATGAAGAAAAAGGATACATCAATAATAAAAATGCATAAGAGAAACAATTGATGGCTTTTGTTAGTTTACCATTTGGCTCTCTTACACTTTTTCACACTTAAAATATTCTTGGAGAACTCTAACATTCACTTGGATTTGGAAGAAGACAAGCAAGAAAGCAAAGGGCAAGCAAATGAAAGCAAGGAAGCACAAGGAGATAGTTAGATCAACAACTACAATAGGATTACTTTGCAGGTAGCAAGTTCCTTGTGTGATGTCCTTGTTGGTTTTTTATATGCATGGCATATGAATGGGGTCCCTTGGTTATTTTTTGTCATTTCCATGGATATCTGCCTAGACTGACAGTCGTTTCAACCTTTCCTTTCCATTTCCTAGATAGCCATGGTGTAGTGGGTTCCCCATTTGGTTTTCTGATTGGTTCTCAGGTTCCCTATGGATATGGGTTGGGAGAAATTATCTAGAGCTCTGAAACGGCTTGGGTTCCTTGAAGCTTGTGGGTTGAGTTACTAGTCCTTGGAGCCCTGGACAGCTTGGGTGGATACCAATCTAGTTTATTTTGGTGATTTCTACACTATATAGGTCATATCACTGTGGTTGAGGGTTGAGTTGATTCGGCATATGGAATACTTGGATGGTTCTATATTGGTTTAACCCTTATGATCCCATATTCATGCTTGGAATATGGCACGAGGGTGATTTGCTAAAAGAGATATTTGATTTAGCCTAATCTATGGTCGGATGGTACGTAGAAGTCCCTAACTTTATTGGCTTTTGCTTATGTTAATATGAGTTATTTTCCATTTTTATCAATGAGCACATATATTGGTTATTATGTTGATAATATGGATGATTTTTCATCGTTTCTATTATGGTTATATACTTGGTTATATGATATGCTCTAGTTATGGATCTCATTCATGATTTGATAAGTTACTGGATAGTTGATGAATGCATCAGCTAACAAGTGTTATTGCAGCTAGATAGAGAGGGAATAGAGCCTTCTTGGTGATTCTCAGATGAATTTTAGAAGTTTATGATCAAATACGCATTCATGACCTATAGCTTCCATGTTTACTATCTTTTGACAAAATTTATATCTTACATTAGGCATTATTGGTTAAGATCTTGCTAAAGTTTAAATTGTTTGGCATTATGATCATCATTGTCATGATTTTGGAAAGTTACAGACAGTTTTGGGCAGTCTTTAGGAGGATAGCCTAAAAAGTAGCGTAGATCTTGCGACCGCATGCACATAACAAGGGATTTTGGGTCATAACTACATGGAGATAGGCTTGTGGGTGAAGTTATAGCATCCCAACCACATGCATGCCATGTTATGGGTACTTATGGGAAGTAAACCTTGTGAAAAAGAGTTCCAGATTAGGGATTGATCACCTAGGTTCATTGGTGGCCTCCTAAGTGTTTTGTAGTTTTTTAGGGATGTCAGTTTGCTTCTAGTTTGTAGGCCCCACTTCCATAACTGGAAATTGGAGGTTGGGTCATACCATACGGACACTCATCTCATTTTTACCCTGGAGAGTTCGCAAATGTGGGAGGAGTTGTTACACTTGTCACCTATAACCTTCTTTAAGCATGAAACATGGAAAAATGAGTGTACTCGAGAAGATGAAACCAACTCCATTTTGTATGTCATAGTACCAATATGTTGCAACACCTTGTAAGGACCATAGTACTTGGGTGATAATTTATTATTCATCTTAGATTTCTTGAGGGACATTTGTTTGTATGGTTGTAGCTTTAAAAATGCCCAATCATCTACGTCAAAGCTTTGTTTTGATCTAAAAATGGGGCACTAAAGGCTTCTTGTGAGCTTACAAGAACCTCTCCCACTTCCAAAGCTTAAATATTCCCAAAATTTATTAATTAACCAATGTGGAATTAATAATGTGATTGAACATAGGTGTATGCTTATATTTGTTTTAAAATCGTTATGTGTTGTAACTTCACTTACTTATGTTGGTATAAAATACATATGACAGTAAGTAAAGCAGCAAATAAGCAACACATGCATAGCAGCAAGATGCAGCAATAAAACAATCACACATAATAGTAATATTAATTTGGAGTTCACCCAAAACTCTTGGGCTACATCTCCTTGACCTCTAGTCAAATCGACTAGGCTCGCTGAGATTATGGCAGTAGTTCTTTTACAAGCTCCAGGATTAACTCCACTGGTTTACACATAACACAATGGGCTTAGAACACCATCTCATCCCTGGCTTTGAATCTCTTGGCTTTCTGGCTCTGGCTCTGGCTTCTCTAAGCTCTCTCTCGGCCTTTGCGTGCATCAATGGTTCGCTCGACCTCTAAGCAACCTTTTGCAACCTTCCAACGACCTTTAGCAGCCTTGCTACCAGTCAATAGTGCTCTCTGTCTTTTCACCCTCTCTCAGCTAACAGCTCTCCTTCAGCGACCTCCAGCTCTCTGCACATTAGCTACATCAAGCTTCAGCGACCTTGTCAGTTGAGCTCTCTGACTCCTTTGAGGCATTTTTCCGGCTCTATGGCTTCCCTAGCCATTTCTCTGCATGTAATCATCCCTCTACAGTTTCTCTGCTCTCTGTTTCTTCAACTGGCCATCTAGCTTTGTGTATATGTGGCTCTACGCGTTCCCAAACGCATCATTGTCTACAAAATGCCTGCTTGCAGCGTGGCACAGTGATTAGGAGTTGTTACAAAGGGATCATGGCCTTTTTCCCGGCAAAAACCCAAAAATGGACAAATCCAATACACAGAGATTTTCCGAAAAATACACTATTGGGCGTGAAATCCGAACTTCAAATTCCATTAAATCGCCCCTATAAACCCTATCGATTCTACCATTAGTCGCTTATCGCATTGCATAGGTGGATTGACCCAAACCCCAAATACAGGGGAATACATTGAAAAATATGTATTCCCGGACTTCAAAAATTATAGAATCTGGTCTATAATCACATCAGGTCTGGCCTTTTATCGCTTATTGCTATTGCAAGTCGCAAGTCACGGTTTCCTTTGTATTTGGGTTTTATAACGAAAAAACCCCAAATACATAGAAAAACTCGACAAATGGCTTTGTATTAGAACTAAAAATATATCAATTCGCATCCATAAACCCTTTCAAGTCTAGCTTTATCATATGTCGCATATCTTCACCGATCCCTAATCTTCGATTGGCCTTATCGGCTATTGGCACATCGGCGTATCGCATATCACAAGGTCTTTAGTCCCCGGTAAGTCCTCCCTTTGGTCATGTTGTGATGCAATTAGATCTTGGCTGTTGGTCTTCCACCACCAGATCAACGGCTAATATCTTCCCCGCTCAAACAAAGTTGATAGACAGTCCTCCGTCGTTTATCTATGCGCACTAGATCTAACGGTCAGTGTTGATTTCAAGCGGACAACTTTCCCGACTCTTAACGATCCTTACGGACCCGATGGAGTTTATAAACTCCCAATCCATAAAATTTTGGGTCCGCTCCCTTTGTTAACACCCGATTATCTTTGCGCCTGATATCTATCGAATGATGCAGCCTCCAGATCCTACGGTCGGCGAGTACCCAACATGCAACTAATTTAATTGTTGTTTGATGCAATATGGTGGTTGATTTGGACCGTTGATCTACGTGCTTGATCAATAGCCCTCATAACTCGCACTGATCGTTGTCATTGTTTTAAAAGGCCGCAGTCAGCGTCTAACATAACTGGGTTTTTCGATGTGATAACGAAACTCATATATATATAGAATATATATTATACATTAAATTTATATTTAAAATAAATAATATAATATATATATATATATAATAGATTATATATATATATATATATATATAATATATATAGATATATACTAGATATATATATTATATATATATATATATAAATATATATATATATAAACAAGAACCAATTATTTCCTCCAGATTGATAAAAGCTTTGGTTATGAATCGTAACAAAGCCTTTATCACACTGGAGGAAATAATTGGTTCATCGTATATATATATATATATTATATATATATATATATATATATAATATATATATATATATTATATTATATATATATATATATATCATACATGGATGCTCGATAAAAAGGCCACATTTTCCCATTTTGTATACATTTGAAGACTTAAGAGGGTTTTCTAAGATCCATTTTGGATCACGCCTTCCCACTAAAAAAACTTTTGGTCCCCAAAAGACTGATATACTTATCTGAACAGCAAATGAGAGTAACAGCACCCTCTTCTTTTAGCCTCCATACACTTTCCTTGCATAATGCCCCCGAACTAAAGCCTTTGACCACTTTCCTTACTGGATGTGTTGGTCCTCCTGGGAAGAACCACCTTCCTCCTTGCCTTCCTGCAGAACCCCTACTAAGATGATCATAGAAGGTAGTTTGAACTTTTCTACCTTGATCATTGATCCAAGGTGGCTCAAACAAATGTGAAGCACATCTGCTCCACAAAACTTTCATTTGTCCCTGTTTAACAAGCTATCAACAACAACTGTTAAAACCAAAAAAAAAAATACATACAACACCTGGATGGCCTAAACTCCTGCTTCATCAAAAGAAATAGATTTCACAGCTTGTGAACACCTCCATGTCTTACATCTGCATACAAATGATGGACTAGATAACAAGCCCACTAAACATGCCAAATGACCCTTCTAGTCAAGCATGTAGAAAAAGACCTCTAGGACTCTTTTTCAAAGATGAAACACTTCATCAAATCTCCATCTTGGAGACCACATCAACTTTTCTCAAGTCAATATTGCATCACATGGATGTCAAAGCAACCAACCCTATAAGTTAATTACACATACATGTTCAAAGGATGAAACACTTCATCATTATCTCCATCTTGGAGACCAAGTTAACTTCTCCCAAGCCAACATTGCATTAAATGCATGTCAAAGCAATCAACCCTTCAAGTTAATCACACACACATGTTCAAAAACAACAAAATCATCAGCATCCCTTTGTTCATGCACAACATGCCTATGCATGCATTTCATCCTTCAACTTTCACTTAAGCACACTATACTTTCGAAGCTGAAATGAACATAATGTTGCAACAACAAAGTGAGTCTCCTAGTCAACTTTTTCCATTCACCTTCTGGGTAAAATCCTGCAACTTGCATTCCATCAACAAAGAAATTCAAATAGATGCATCAATAGACATGCAATCTTAATTGGATAAGAACTCTAACCATTTCTTACCAATCCATTTCAAATGTCTTTCCTTTATCTACACATCAGCATCAACATGTGAATCATCCTGAAACACATCATCCATGGAAACTTCCTTTCCATCTCTGCCATCTTCTATTTCCACCTTCTTCAGCTTTTGTGGAAGCATTGCTGGATTCGGAGTCCAACACATTTCAGCAAGATGCCCTTGCTTATGGCAGTAAGTGCAACACATGTGCATCCTCTTGACAACATGATCTGCCTTGTCCAATGGACCTTTGGCTTCTTGCTTCCTTTCCTTCAAAAGTTTCCTGCATATGGTTATCCTCTTCCAACATCTAGAAACATTATGGTTATCCAAACCACAAAAGGAATATGCAATTCTTTTCCCATGCTTATGTGGAAATTTATCAAAGGAATATGATAAGAACTAGATTTATACCTTTCTCTTCCACCTCTTTTACCTTCATGAGGAGGTGAGTCAAATGAAGTGGCTCCCTTTGGAACACTATCAATCTCTTCAAGGCTTTCATAGTTTCCACAACTCTCTGGTTCAAGTGTGTGCCTTTGAACACCTACATCCTGCAAATGATGTTTCAAGCTATTGGATTCCTCCTAAATACAATCTTCACACTCTTGAGGTAGAAGACCTGCAATGCAACTCCTTATTGGGGCTATTTCAATGGCCTTCATTGCAGCTTTGGAACTTTCTCCATAAGGCTGTCCGTAGCCAAGACCCAAATACTTAGGTCTTTACTCAACTATTATTGGCTCAACAATACCTTGTGCATGTTTACCCAAGCCCTTTCCTTCATAGCCCATCTTAAACATTAGCTTGGAACCTATGCCTCTGGTATGCTTTTCAAAAGAACCAATACAAGCATTCTTAGAATAATTTGAAGACAAACAGGAACTATTTACCTCTTCTTCAAGTTGATACTTGACTAAGGCTTCTTTGGAAACAAAGAGTTGTGACTCCAACTCATGCATCCTTTTCAGGTTCATATTTGCAATATGAAGTTACCTCTCCATTTCCTGCAATTTATCAGAAAGCATCTGCTTCTCTTCCTCCATGGAATTCAACTTCTCTCTAAGTATGCTGCTCTTCCTTCCATCCTCATACATTTCTCTCACCATATCCATCATGATGAACAAGTCTTGCTTCATGTTTCCATCAAAGAATCTTGTGAAGAAAGAAGAATTTGAGGACTCACTTGTAGAAGTTGTCATTATGCCAATGAACAAAAGAAATTCAAACCTCTTGTGATTCAAGGATCTCCTTGAGGTCCCTTGGGATAGAAGAATGCCTTCAACATTTCTTCCTTCTTGTCCTTCCTGGACTAGGTATCAATAGCTTTCACTTTACCTCAGCAAACTCAAACAATAGTCAGTCTGCAAACAAGCATACAATCAACCTCTGACTGTTTAAACACCTTTCAGGCAAGCAATCTTTGCTCTGTCAATCAAGCATTCTGATCTAACCCTATTTTGAAGGTGGAGTTAATCAATCTTAGGCTTTGATACCACTTGATCTGAAAATGGGGCACTAAAGGCTTCTTGTGAGCTTACAAGAACCTCTCCCACTTCCAAAGTTTAAATATTCCCAAGATTTATTGATTAACCAATGCGGAATTAATAATGTCCTTGAACATAGGTGTATGCTATATTTGTTTTAAAATCGTTATGTGTTATAAGTTCACTTGTTGTGCTGGTATAAAATACATATGATAGTAAGTAAAGCAATAAATAAGAAACACATGCATAGTAGCAAGATGCAGCAATAAAACAATCACACATAACAGCAATATTGTTTTGGAGTTCACCCAAAATTCTTGGGCTACGTCTCCTTGAGCTCTAGTCAACTCAACTAGGCTCTCTGGGATTATGGTAGCAGTTCTTTTACAAGCTCCACACTCAAATCCACTGGTTTACATAGAACACAATGGGCTTAGAACACCAGCTCATCCCTGGCTCTGAAGCTTTCGGCTTTCTAGCTCTGGCTTTGGCTTCTCTGAGCTCTCTCTTGGCCTCTGCGTGCATCAATGGTTTGCTCGACCTCCAAGCGACCTTTTGCAACCTTCCAGTGACCTTTAGCAGCTTTTCTGCCAATCAATCGTGCTCTTTGGCTTTTCGCCCTCTCTTAGCTAACACATCTCCTTCAGCGACCTCCAGCTCTCCACAGGTTAGCTACATCACGCTTCAGCGACCTCGTCAATTGAGCTCTCTGACTCCTTTGAGGCATTTTTCCAGCTCTATGGCTTCCCCAGTCGTTTCTCTACGTGTAATGATCCCTCTGCATCTTCTCTTCTCTCTGTTTCTTCGAAAGTCCATCTGGCTTTGTGAATCTATGGCTCTGCGCGTTCCCAAATGCATCATTGTCTGCAAAATGCCTTCTTGTAGCGTGGCATAGTGATCATGAGTTGTTATAAAGGGATCGGGGCCTTTTTCCAGGCAAAAACCCGAAAATGGACCAAAATTACAATACACATGTATTTTCTGAAAAATACACTATCGGGCATGAAATCCGGACTTCAAATTCCATTAAATTTCCCCTATAAACCCGATCGGGTCCACCACTAGTCGCTTATCGCATCGCATAGGTGGATTGGCCAAAACCCCAAATACACTGGAATACATTGAAAAAACCAAATTCTCAAACTTCAAAAATTATAGAATCGGGTCTATAATCCCGTCGGGTCCGGACTTTTATCGCTTATCGATATCGCAAGTCGCAAGTCACGGTTTCTTTGTATTTGGGTTTTAGGTTTCTTTGTATTTGGGTTTTATAACGGAAAAACCCCTAACACATAGAAAAATCTGACAAATGGCTTTGTATTGGAACTCAAAATATATCAATTCACATCCATAAACTCTTTCAGGTCCAGCTTTTTCATATGTCGCATATCTTCCCGGATCCCCGATCCTCGATCGACCTTATTGGCTATCGGCGTATCACATGTTGCAAGGTCTTAAGTCCTCAGTAGGTCCTACCTTTGGCCATGTTGTGATGTGATTAGATCTCTGTCGTTAGTCTTCCACCACCAGATTGATAGCTAAGATCTTCCCCCCTCAAAGAAAGTTGATAAACAGTCCTCCGTCATTGATCTACATGCAATAGATCTGACAGTCTACGTTGATTTCAGGGTGACAACTTGCCCGACTCTTAACTATCCTTACAGACCTGATGGATTTTATAAACTCCCAATCCATAAAATTTTGGGTCCGCTCCATGCGTTAATGCCCGATTATCTTTGCGCCTGATATTCATCAGATGATGCAACCTGTATATCCTACAGGCGGCGGGTACCCAACATGCAACCGGTTTAATTGTTGTTTAATGCGATATAGTGGTTGATTTGGACCGTTGATATGCGTGCTTGATCAATGGCCCTCATTAACTCGCGTTGATCATTGTCGTTGTTTTAAAAGGCCGCAGTTGTTTAACATAAAACTTGGGTTTTTCCGATGCGATAACGAAACCCCAGAT
>APFE031591049.1:56310-67267 GCA_000404065.3 Pinus taeda | reverse complement strand
ATATATACATGGATGCTCAATAAAAAGGCCACATTTTCCCATTTTTTTATACATTTGAAGACTTAAGAGGGTTTTCTAAGATCAATTTTGGATCACTTTCACTACGATGTTGCTTTACCTATTGTTTCGTTTGATTCTATGCCAGATTCAGCTTATCCTGTAAGATTGGAGAACTTATTGTTCATGTTCAATGTGATCTTCCAAACCTTTAACCTTGAAAATTTTATTAAAGACGTTGTGATGGACGATTAATGATATCCATAAAGTGTAACAAATGGGGTCACTTTTTAGTGGTATGGAAGGAAGTGTTATACCACCATTCTGCTAGAGGTAACCACTTGACCATTGTGTTTGTTTATCAAATATGAAGAAGTGAAGGTATCCTTCCAAACATTTGTTCATTGTCTTAGTTTACCCATGAGATTTTGGATGATGAGATGATTTATGAGCTAGCTGAGTACCAAGACAAGAAAATAATTATGTCAAAAAAATTCGAGTGAAAATATGATCTCTATTACTTACAATAATCTTGAGGTGTCCATGTAGCTTTCGAACTATTTTCATTAATGCAGGTTTAGTTGCACTTGCTTTGAAATGATTTGTTACTGGATTTGAAAGGATGAGATAGTGCACAAAAGTGTGCATACTTGTAAGCCTATCAACTACCACCATGATGACACTCTTTCCTTCGAACTTGGGTAAACCTATGAGAAAATCCATGGATGCCTCCTCCCAATGTTGAATTGGAATGTATAAAGGTTGTAATAGACCTAGGGTTTTAATTGTCTTAACTTTATTTTGTTGGAAAACCAAACATTCTACCACAAACTTCTGAATATTAGATTTAAGGCCATCCAAAAAAAATTCCTTCTTGACCTTGTGGTAAGTTTTTAGAAATCTTCATTTCCCTCCTAAAGGAGAGGTGTGCAATTCCAAAATAAACTTTTATTTGAGTTGGAGTTCTTACATAGATATAAGCGATCTTGGTACCATAACGAATCCTTTTTCCAAATAAATGTATTACATGTCCTGGGATCTTGTTGCATATTTTGAATAAGTTTCCACACCTCTTCATCATTCTTCCATTCATCCCTTAATTCATTTATCCATTAGGTTAGATAATAGAAATAACACTGAGAAATGCTTCCATGTATTTATCCCTTCTTGAGAGTGCATCTGCAACAAAATTTTACTTCCCTTTTTTGTATATGTTTCAAAATCATAACCCAATATCTTTGTGACCTATTTTTTTTTCTCTTTTGAAGATAATATTTGCTCCAAAAAGTATTTAAGACTATCATGACTAGTTTTACCTTGAAGTGCCTTCCTATTAGATAAGGGTGTCATTTCTTCAGGTAATGTAGTATTTCCAACATTTCCTTCTCATAAATAGGTTTATGTAAATACTTTCCCTCGATTGGATGACTTTCAAAATAAATGGGTCTTCCTTCTTGCATTAAAAAAACACCAATTCCATTTCCCAGGGCATCACATTCCACAATAAAGGTTTTTGTAAAGTCTGGTGTAGATAAGAATGGAAATTGGCACATTACCTCTTTAATATGTTCAAAGGTTTTTAGTTGCTTCTAAATTCCAAAAAAACACATATTTATTTAGTAATTTTGTTAGAGATGTTACTATTTTCCCATAATTCTTAACAAAATTGTGATATTACGTTATCAACTCGAGAAATCCTTGAAGATGCTTTAGGGTTGTGGGGAATTTCCATTCCTTGATGAATCTAGTTTTGTTTCGGTCTATTTTAACACCCTCATGTGAAACAATATGAACCAAATATTCCACCTCATGTACCCCAAAGAAACATTTGGAGGGTTTTGCATACAATTGTTTCTCCTCCAATAGTTCAAGCACCTTGTCAACATGTTGAACATGATCTTTCCAATATTTTTTGTAGATTAGTATATCGTCAAAAAATACTAATAAAAAAATTCTAAGAAAGATTTTGTAAGTGGAATTCATCAAACCTTGAAATGTGGAAGGTGCATTAGTGAGGCCAAAAGGCATGACAAAAAATTCATAATGACCCTCATGAGTTCTAAATGTATTTTTCCTTCATTCTAATTTGATTATATCCATAACTCTCTATAATATGGAAACACGCACCATGATTCATCCTTCTTATGCACCAATACTAATTGAGAAGAGAAATAATTTTTGGCTAAGTTGAACTATACCTACCTATAGCATTAATGCAACCATATGTTCGATTTCACTCTTTTGAGCATAGGGATATTTATAAGGTCTCACGTTTGGCATAACACTTCTTGTAATCAAGTGAATAACATGATCATGATAGTGAATAGGTGGGAGAAATGTGGGAGCCTCAAATACCTTGAAATGATTGTCCAAGGCTCTTCGGAGGTCTAGAGAAATGGATGATTTCAATGTTTGAACATTGAGTGAGAATAATTGTGCAATTATGCCTTGTTTTCCTTTCTTTAAAATCCTTTTCATGCCATTAGATTTGATTATCTTCCCTGGTTTCTGTGAGATACCCCTTAATTCAATTTCCTTTCCTTCCCAAAAAAATCAAGAAAAGTTATTGAAAATTAAAAGCTATCATTCCCAAAGATTACAACCATTGGACTCCTAATACAACATCAACACCACCAATTGGAATGGAAAGCATTGGACTATTCAATCCTTCAGGTGGATCTCATGAGGAAAAATTGTAGACAAGTCAAATAAATCAAAGAGATGCAACACTAATAAGGTCACTACTCGTGTTACAAAAGACTGTAGACTACCTTCTCAATCTTTAAGCATGCATAATTTTCTATGGAATTGAATGAGGGTCATTTGTATGGACCTTTGAATGCAACATATATTTAACATGAAAACCATAACAATGCATGAACAATGATCAGATTTAGTATCATAGCTATGCATGAGTTATGTGAATATACAAGGAAGGATGGGAAACTCTAGATAAATATGAAACTTACTAAAGTGTTCAAAAGGGATGGCATGTCCTTTTGGGCTAGCTGTGGAAAATTACTACCCTGACTAAGGGTCATTATTGACTTGGAAACATTCAAGTCAAGCTAGACGAGGAAGTCTTGGAAGAAGGTTGTCATATTTGTGTATAATTCTAGTACAGATATTATATTAGTGTTGCTTCCCTCTTGCTAACAAGAGCGATCTCCCTAGACTTCAAAGAACCCTAGTAACAAACACACAAGAATTTCTACCTTTCCTTAGACTCTGGTTGAGTGAAATAAAATAGAATTATAGAGGCCTCTTACCGCTTTGATGAAATGATTGATGAAGTCCCTCAAAGCTTTTGACCATTCGTTCCTTGATGCTTTATATGTCCTCTCATTGCTCCTAACAGCTTCTCCATATCATCTTGAAAGAGGTCTGTAAAGACAAAGACAAACAACATATCAAAACATACATCATATAATCAAAGAGAAATGGATTAATTAACTAATTATATATCATAAATTGATCAATATACAACCAAAATCCATGTAGGTGATCAAGTAATCCTACAAATTAAATCAATGAAGAAGTAATTGAGAAAGAACAATTGCTTTTGTATTCATAAAATTGGAGAAAGCCTTACAACCATATAGCCTTGATGTTACAAGTCCCTTCTACAATATCCAACCCTCTCCCTTGCAAGAAAAGCCTTCCAACCTAATCTCAACAGCATAAACCTACTTCCAACGGTCCTCCTCCAATTCATAGACCTGTAGTAGCATTATAGGCCAAGAATGGGAAGTTATGGATCCATTCTCCAAGGGATAAGATCCATTATTAGTGGAATGGAGGTTCCACAAAGGAAGGGGAATTACTCCATGATGGGAGGGATCGATACTGAATAGGCACTCATTTGAAGCTTGTTGGTTGGGATAGATGCTACCACCAATGCTTCTAGACTTTACTTTTTATTTTTACATACTTCAAGTCATGTTCGTAGGTCATAGTGGAAGATAGTGTGTACTTATGCGTAGAGAATAATGGTCTTCTTTGTGTATGCATTGGAATTAGCTAGGAAAATACGGATATAGCCACAATCAGCGTTTTGTATCATAGGATTCGGTAATTCTACTTTCTTTGGTATAGTTTTGTTTCAAAATTTGCATGGGAATGGTCTGGGACACATTTGTGGAGAGTGAGACATCAAATTCGATGGTCATTTTCCAAATGCAAAAAAATGACGTGTATCAGATTGCCCTCGCAAAATCAGGAGAAATATTTTGATGACTGAAGTGCTTTATCATGCGAAGGTTTGGGTTAGAGACTGCAGCCAGAGACTTGAAACAATGAAACAAATGTTACAATGCAATATATAATATCATCATTGAGGTAGGCATTCCCATACTCAGAACATAAATGTCTCAAAGAACAGTATGTAAATACATCATAATATCCATGTCAATAGATGACATAATATGGACGCAACCATCAATGGATCTATGTTTACAATCATGAGCTACACGTAGCTTGGATGGATGAAACTACATCCAGGCTCTTGATCTCCATCTCTCGGTCCATAGTACAAATCTAGCCATGCAAGTGAAGGTCTTGAAGTCGAACATGGTATAAACCACTTGATTACCGGTCAATGATGTGAATCGTTAACAATTGCGAGAGAAACCACCAATAATAACAATGGTTGTCAAGGTACTTCTAGTACAATCTATGAACTATGAATAGATTATTTGATGTTGAACACTCATAGAATCATTGGATTGAAGGCCAATGATGAGAACTTGTGGTTGAAGGCGAAAAACTTTCCATTAAGGCATGCAGGCCTCAAGATACTTAAGGTTTCTAGATCAACTTCCTAGATAGTGAGTTGAATTCGATAGGAAGTGATCTATCGTAGGAGGGCCTACGACACGAAACGAATGTCAAGTTTTGAAGAACAACAGCTTAGAGTAATTCAAGACTGACTCAGGGATGGTCAACAAAAATTAAGGATAAGACTGACAAAGAGATTTGACTGAGGTTGAACTTCTCTTGAACATATCATAGACATGACATGATGACTTTGCAGCATTTGACTCGAAAATAAAATCCAAACCAATTAAATACTTTCAATGAGGTATGGTCAATTGAGTAGCAAATGTATTTCCCAACCCGGACATGAAAGTGATGGAGTGCCATGTTCAAGAGTGACATACTTCCTTTTAAAAATACAAAACAAAGATTCTTTCTCACATTTCCCCCACCATTACTAGCAAGTACCTCTTTACTTTTTACAAACTTGAGGAGGATAGCATATTCTTTCCCTGTAATCTCATCCTTCGAACAAGTCCTCCGAAGTATTTTTAACGAACTCTAAGAAGGAGTGGTTCGGTCTCTTCATGCTTAACAAGTCCTATATTGTTTAATTCTTATAGGTCCAGTAAAGGAGTAACTTGATGTTGCCTTGATGTTTAAAGAGTTTGAAAGACACAAAAAGGAAACTTGTTCAGTTATTTCACTGTAAAATTTTAACAAGCCTAGAGAAAATAAGGCTCTGTGTTTTTTAGTTGTAGGGAGTTAGAAGAAAAACATAAGTAAACACCACAGTGTTATTTTTCATAAATTTAGTCCCTTAAGCCTGAAAAAAGATAAAATAATTTTTTTCATAAATATTTTGGTTCATTCCATAAAATGGGTAAACTTATACTGAAAAGATGATTGTTCATTTATTTTACGAGTTCAAACAATCAAGTACTCGGCGATCTTTTCATTTTTCAAGAGTCTGAAAAGGGTGTAAAGAGAACTCTAGGGTTTCTCTTTTTCATAAGTTTTAATGAGTAAGAAAAAGTGATAAAAATGTACTCAATACCAAAATTATTTGTTTCCATAATTAACATGTAACCTACACACCTAAACTCAAAATGATTATCTTTGCTCAAAAATAAAATGAAAATTTTATAAAATTGCATCTTAAAATTAAATAGGTAAAAAATATTATTTAATTAGCCCTAAAAACTTATTAGCCCAAATAGTAAAAAAAATTCACCGTTTGTGTTTTTTCCCTTTTGAGAGTGATAGAAGTCATTTTTTACCAAAAACTTTTGACACTGATTCCGGGCAAACCGTTGGATGAAATCATGAGTCGTCTCCTCTTGGTAAATGGTCTAACTAAGCTCTTCATTTTCAAGCCATTTATTTATCACTTCACCATAGATTAAGGTTTTTTGGGGAAGGGTTTTCAAATTGATTTTCACCCACGATGTGTGCAGGTTTCCCTTATCGGGCCTACACACATCGACTTGTATTTTAACGCTATGTGTGCAGTTTCAAGGAAATAAATTGCACACATGCAAAATGTTTTCTAAAGTTTGTTGTGCATAGTGTCGAGGGCAAGAAAATTAACAGAGAAAACACCCAAATTTTTCTCTAGACCTCTCCATAATTCATTTTGATGATTTTATATGTTTAATTGCAGGTTTCTGAACTGCAAACATGGAATGGAGAGAACGTGAGCATGAAGAACAAGATATAGTTGTTCTAAATGATCCAACAACCATAGAGATCTTGAGAACCATGGTTTGTATAAGTATTTTACCATTCCTCCCATGAAGGCCCAATTGGACTTGCTTGAATGGATGGTAGGCAAGTGGAATGTTCCGAAGGAATGTTTCACAGTCGAAGACCACAAACTTATCATCGATTTTGATGAAATTTACTTTCTGAGTGGAATTCAATGTCGTGGCGAGGAAATCAACTTGTATGGGCAAAGGTGAGGTGGTGAAACCAATGCTACCTATTTGATACAACAATTTACTTGAGGGGAAACTCTCAAAGATGACAGGATTGACATCAATATCATTGCATAAATTCCTTTGAAGGCCATCAGGTTCATTGTTGCATAGTTGTGTGGTAGTACAAATTTGCATTTGCTCATGAAGGCCCATATGAAAACAGCTATGTATTTCTTTCAAGGTACCACTTTTAACTGGAGTGAGGTTGTAGTTGCCAATCTAAAGGGGCAACTAACTAGGGTCAAAACTTTGGGTATGATGTCTTCGTTATTTTGTTTGCTTTGGAGTGGATTCCTCTTCTAGATCTGTAGGTATCTATAGAGAGAGGAGGGCCACATGACCCACGCATGTTGAAATGGGTTACACTTATGGCATGCCATGGAGGTGGCGAAGATCCAAAAATTAGATTTACCCCTTACTTCTTCGAGTGGTTGGAAAACCATATCATCATGATCGAAAATTTCCCATATGCAGGGATGGACTATACAGGATATCTAGACATGCCACTTCCTCCTGGGATGAAGTGGGGTGCTATAGGTAAAACTTCACATTTTGGTTGATTTTTGAAATCTTAAATTTTTTATTATTTTTAGCATGCAAAGCTAATTATTTGAAATGATCATGCAGATGTGGCTTCAGTGAGACCAACTAGATTGCGTATATATGATTGGCGTGGTGAGTAGCCAACAACTCCAATAGTACAGAACCCTAAGGCAGTGGAGACACTCATTGAGATAAAACACGATTTTAAGAGGTTGACTCTAGACATTCCAAATGTCGCTATAAGTGATTTTCCTCTTCGCTACCAGAGGCATATTACAAGAGTTCCTAGTCCTATTATCCATTTTCACTGACGACTAACACATGTTATCGTATTCTACCATGATCACCATCATGCATAGTGACTAATCTCAGGTCTAAATATTTTTATTTTTTATGATGTATCGACATGTTCAAAAAATAAAGGCCACAGTGCCTCATGTCCTTGGATGAATTTTTTTGTAAAAGCCACACTATTTACAGAGTTTTATCTAATGAAAATTACTACTTCTATTTTTTCTATCTTGTACAATATGTGAATGAATGTTGCATTGATTTCTTTACAAACGTTTTACAAGTGCCAATTTAACACATAATTAGCTAATGCATCTGTTACGTGTTTAAATTTCTCGGAATATGCTGATACTCAATATAATAAAATTCTATTTCCAAGAGACGAACCTGAAAAAACATCCTTAACATGGAAGCACTTCTAACTAAATAAACACCATTCAAATGTAATAGCATGAGTTGGGAATCTAACCTAATGATCAACCAACGAATGCCAAATGCAATGGCATCATATAATAGCTCAATCATTGTGTTATATTCTGCAATATTGTTCGTTGTTCAACCGAGGCATATCCCATGAATAGAAACTAACTCATCCGTGGGTGAATAAATTCTGCAAGTTGCGGAATACAAATTCTCAGTACTATGACTAGCACCATCAACAAAGGCAATGTAAGTCTAAGGGAATGTTAACATTTGAAAATCAAGTGTAACACAAGATGAGCAGGAGAAGTGGAAGAAAATTGCAAAAAAGCTACTAAAACCTATCACATATAAAGTATGGTACAGTAATATACAAATGTTTCACAGAACAATATAAGCATAATATCTTTTTAGATGAATACCATTTTCGATCTTTCCCAAAGGAATTCTGTCATAATCCGTTCATAGGCCCCTTTTGTTAGTGCACATTTTACAATATAAAGGCCATGCCACATAGGCTTGAATTTACCAATGCCTAACTTATCGTGCTCTTGATCATAGACCAAGACTAAATCACCTTTTTCATATGAATGAGGTTTGACATTATGATTGTATTGTGCTTTAACTTGTTTCTTTTGGGCCTCGCTAGCTAATGCAGCATCGCGGTGAGTCTCATCAAGATATGCTAAGTACATGAAGCGTTCTTCTTCAACAAAAGTAGTTGGTAATAATTCAATTGAAAGTTTCAAAGGCAGTTTATCGCATTCAATCGGTACAACTACTTCCATGCCGTAAACAAGTTGGAAAGGAGTAAAACCAGTTGAATTTTTTGTTGTAGTACGGTATGCCAACAAGGTTGGAAAAAGCATTAGATGTCATTCTCATTTATGAGTTCCGGTAATCCATTTAATAATGGTTTTTAAAACCTTATTGATGGCTTCCACTTAGCCATTTTCCTACAGGTAATATGGAGTAGAACTGTCATGACACAAGCCTAGCTTCGTGGTAAGATCGATCATCATATAGTTTTCAAAATGGCTACCATGGTCCATGACGATAACTTGCGGGACTCCGAACTGAACAATTACATGATTGAACATGAAAATGGATGTTGGTTCACCATCATCCCTATATTTAGGCATCGCCTCATCCCATTCTGTAAAATAGTCTACTGCAAGAATAATGTACCCATGCCCCCCGGCTGAGTGAGGGTTAGATGTAAGAAAGTCAATGCCTGTTATGAAACCAGCCCACAAAAAGATATAAAAGAGAGATAAACGCCTTATAATTAAACCTCTTCAAGGGGGCAACCTCCTTTACATTTCACAAATGAACAATTCTTGAATGATTCAAATGACAAAACCTCATTTCTATATATAGGAGTTTAACAGGTCACAATATAACCAAGCCGACCTAACAATAATAATATAAAGGCACAAAAATAACAATAGAGGGTTTCTCTGGGGCATAGTAATAACAATATGGGGACAATAGGGGCACAACAATATTAATAATGGATACAACTACAATAGTAATGGGGTCATCATTAGTATTATAGGGACCTAAGATGCCCCTCTCCTTCAAAAAAGTGTTGTCCTCAACGCTTGAGTAGTTCTGGATGCTTATGTATAAAATTCTCATCCTCCCCTATGGAATCTTCAACGGATATGTTCTTCCACTTGATGAGATACTCTGAAATGGATCGATTTCGTAGTTGTCGAGTTCTTGTTTCTATGACTGCTTCTGGTTCCAATATGATTTTTCCTTCCTCGTCAAGTTCTGGCAATATTGTTTGAACTAGGAGCTTGTCACCTATAACCTTCTTTAAACATGAAACATGGAAAATTGGGTGCAATCGAGAAGCTGCAGGAAGCTCCAATTTGTATGCCATAGTACCAATCTTTTGCAACACCTTGTACGGACCATAATACTTTGGTGATAATTTATTATCCTTCTTAGCTTGCTTGAGGGACATTTGCTTATATAGTTGTAGCCGTAGAAATACCCAATCACCTACAACAAAACTTCTTTCGCTGCGATGTTGATCTGCCTGTTGTTTCATTCTATTCTGTGCCAACACGAGGTTATCCTTTAAGAGTTGGAGGACTTGTTGTTGATGTTCGATGTGATGTTCCACTGCCTGAACCTTAAATTTTCTCTTAAATATGATGTGATGGATGGTGGCTGATACCCATAAAGTGCCATAAATGGGGTCATTTTTGTTGCTGTATGGAAGGAAGTGTTATACCACCATTCAGCCAGAGGAAACCATTTGACCCATTGTGTCTGTTTATCAGATACCAAGCAACGAATATATCCTTCCAAACATTTGTTTACTATCTCAGTTTGTCCATCAGATTGAGGATGGTAAGATGATCTATGAGATAACCGAGTACTAAGACAAGAAAATAATTATGTCCAAAAATTTCCAGTAAAAATGGGATCTCTGTCACTTACAATAATCTTTGGGTTTCCATGTAGCTTTTGAATTGTTTCCATAAATGTAGTAGGAACTGTACTGACTTTAAATGGATGTGATAATGCACAAAAGTGTGCATACTTGGTAAGTTTGTCAACTACCACCATGAAGACACTCTTTCCCTCGGACTTGGGTAAACCTGTGATAAAATCCATTGAAACCTCCTCCCAACGTTGGCTTGGAATGGATAAAGGTTGTAATAGACCTGGTGTCTTAATTGTTTCATCTTTATTTTGTTGGCAAACCAAACATTCCACCACAAACTTTTGAATATCTGATTTAAGGCCATCCCAAAAAAATTACTTCTTAACCCTATGGTAAGTTTTTAAAAATCCTGAGTGCCCTCCTAAGGGAGAAGCATGCAATTCCAGAAGAATATTTTGTTTGAGCTAGGAATTCTTATAGAGGTATAAGCGATATTTGTACCATAATGAATCATTTTTCCAGCTAAATGTATCAGATGTACTGGAATCTTGTTGTAACTTTCGAATAA
>APFE031591049.1:38172-54383 GCA_000404065.3 Pinus taeda | reverse complement strand
GCTCCTTTTCTTCTTCCTCTTCATAATCTATGTAGAATAATTTCTTCTCAGCACACTTATGACCCTTAGTGTATTTGCTATCACAACTGTAACAAAGCCCTTTTGCTCTTTTTTCTTCCAATTGTTGTGGTGTCAACCTTATAGTTTGTTGAAGACTATGGGCAACAACACTTCCGTCTTTATAGTTGTGAGTGGAATGCTTCCTAGTTGCCATAATTTTGCTTTACATTTTTCTTGCTAACCTGAATGCCTTCTCTAATGAATCAGGTTGCCAGAACATCATGTGGGATATTATCCTTTAAAGACCCTATGAACACATCAATCCTATGCTCCTCTGGAATATATTTTACCCTTATGTTCAATTTTTGGAACTCCTCAATGTGCTCCATTATTGATCCCTTTTGTTTGAGACTTATCAATTGGCTTAAAAAAGTGTTGCTTTTTGTATCCTCATAATGTACTGTCAATTCTTTCGTAAAAATTTCTCAAGTGATAATTTGTTTACGAGAGCAAATCCATTGATACCATACAAATTGATTTGGTTCCAAATATAAATTTGCAATACGTACCTTTTGTGTGTTTTGCACATTACTGAGATCGAAAAATTGCTCCATTTGTAGTATCCATGTTACGGGATCCTTGCCATCAAACTTCCTCATATTGATTTTTGGAATATCATGGGTCTCCGATCCAATATTAGAGTCTATGAGATCATGATTAACATTTCTTTTGTTCTCATCATGAGTTTCCTTTACTACCCTTTCACCATTAGTGACCATTTCTTGTAGCAACTTATTCAAATTTGTCTTCAATTCTTCCATCTTATCATCCATGCCTTCCATCTTAGCGTCCATGCCATTCATCTTAGCTTCCATGCCATTTATTTTAGTTTCCATGCCATTCATCTTAGCTTCCACGCCATTCACCTTAGCTTCCATGCCTTTTATCTTAGATTCCACGCCATTTATCTTAGCTTCTGTTAGCTTTTGTGAGAGTGGCATTTGTTGCACTTGGTCTCGTAATTTTGATATATCATGTAGCATTTCCTCCTCTTATTTATGATTCATGCTAAATATTTTAGGTTGTTTACTAGGTGTTTCCATTTTCTTTCTTCAGGGCATCAATTACCGATAATAATGTTTCACTATTCCCTTTGAATTCCTTCAAACTAATTTTTCAAACCAAGCTTATGCAAATATTTAAAAAAAAAAACACACCCTTTTTTTTACTTTGTAGGCACTCAATATTGAATCTGATGTATCTCTGTAATTTTGGATCTTCCAATTCTGAAATTGTGATCTGTAGTAGCCCTCTGTGTCCTATTTCCAATGCCACTAGTCTGATCGAATTTAGATTCTCCAAGAAAGAGTTATGCACAATCTCCCAAGATGACCTGATTATATACTTTTTTATAAGAGAGAACTTGTATGAAGTGCCACATGTCACTGTTTTGATCTTCGAGTCAAAAAAAATATACAGGAAACTACAGTCTATCCTCTTTCTGTAACTTCTAACGAAATTGCAATCTGATGCTCAAAAAAAAATTTATGATGATTTTCCCAAGGTCACATGTTTGGAATGTAATTCAAGAATCTGAAAAAAGACCAAATTCCTCAGATCCTATCTCCGAAAAGATAGTGCGAAAAGCTCTGAAATTTAGATCCGAGGTTTGGCATGATTTCATCTCAAATGGGTTTTTTTGTTCGCTTCTGAAACATCGCATAAAAAAGTTATAGCGAAAATTCCATGATGACCTATTTGGAGTAGCGAAACCCTAGAATCTAAAGCTCTGATACCAAATGTTATGAAACCAACTCACAAAAAGATAGAAAAGAGAGATAAACACCTTAGAATTCAGGCTCTTCGAGGGGCCAACCTCCTTTACATTACACAAATGAACAATTCTTGGATGATTCAAATGACAAAACCTCCTTTCTATATATAATAGTCAAAGGGGTCACAATATAACCAAGCCAACCTAACAATAATAATATAAAGGCACAAAAATAACAATAGAGGGATTTTATGGGGCATAGTAATAACAATATGGGGACAATATGGGCAAAACAATATTAATAAGGGATACAACTACAATAGTAATGGGGGCATCATTAGTATTATAGGGACCTAACAATGCCCCATTTAGCAAAGGGACCGACATCAATGATTGGGTGAAGAGGAGTTGGATGTGCATACATTTTTTATCATAGATTTGACCATTATGGGATTTCCGTACCGCAATTATACACTCTTTGAACATAGAAGGCCAAAAATATCTTGCACATAAGAAATTTGAGCAGTGGAAAACCCTGACATATGACCGCCAAAAGCTCTATAATGGTAGTCATTTAATGCCTTTTTGGCTTCCTCATGAGTTAAACATCGTCGAAAAATAGAATTGGCACCACGACAATAAAGTGTATCGCCAACAATATTGTAATGTTGGGATTGATACCAGATACGACAACAATCAGTTCAACTTAGTTCTAGCCGAAATGTCTGGGTCTAAAGATAAATGATGATATATCCACACCAGGGATCTAAAGTACTGATTAGAAAGAGAGATTCGTCTGGAAGAGAATCCTCTGCTATGTTTTTAATTTTAATACAAGGAAAGTCACACAATAGCTCAACAAATACCAATGATTTCTTAGATTTGGATTTAATGAATTCCTATAGGATGACTATCCGTTTGGGATACTTTCCCTCCAGCAATAGTCTAGTAAGAATGTAAACCATGGGTTGTAATAAAAAATCAAAGTAGTTTTGTGCAATAAAATGTAGTGACAAAAATGTTGGACAGCTTGAACAACTGCCAAGGCCAATTTCTCCACATGTGCATATTTTTCTTCAGTTTCAGTCAAACTACGACTTAAGTAATATATCACATGCTCTTTGTTTGATTCGTCTTCTTGAACTAGAACCACGCCAATGGTGGCATCAGACGCGGCTAAGTATAAAAAGTAGACTCGGTGATAATCAGGAGGATGTAATAGTGTTGTATGGGTCAAAACATATTTAATTGCATCAAATTCCTTTTGAGCCACTTCATCTCAGATAAATGAGATGCCCTTTTTCAAAAGTCAAGTAAAACCTTTAGCTAACTCAGTGTAATTCTCGATAAATCGACATAGAAATTTTTCTTTCCCTTCCAAACTTTGGAGTTGGTGAAGATTGGAAGGAGGAGGCAAATTCAAAATAGCCTCAACCTTCAATGAATTGACACAAATGGCTTCCTCTGAAACAAAAAATCCTAGCAATCGACCAGATTTCACACAGAAAACACAATTATGTGGGTTCAAGAGAATATTGTAATCACAACATCTAATCAAGATTACTCTTAGATGCATTGGATGGTCTTCCCGTCTCAATGAGTTAGCTGGCAAGTCATCTAAATAAGGTTGCACAATATTCTTGATATCGTGAAATGCATAAGGCATTACCCATTAAAAAGTTGCAATGGAATTCTTAAAACCGAATGGGAGTTTCGATAGGGAAAATTCCCCCATGGGAAGATGAATGTGGTTTTATGTTGATCAGTTGAGAGTATGTTGATTTGATTGTAGCTAGAAAATTCGTCCATAAATGAAAACATTTCATTTCCGACATATTTTTCAATGATTTGATCGATATAGGGAGTAGGATAATTGTCTTTTGCACAAGCCTTATTGATATCCCTATAATTGACACATACTCTAATGGTTCCCTATTTCTTAGTAACAAGTACAATATTAGACACCCCATCAGTTAAGGGAACCAATTAGATGAAGCCTGCTTTGAGCAGTTTCTTGACCTTAGATTTAATAGCAACATATTTTGGCAGATGTACTAGACGTAATATTTGTCTAATAGATTTTGCATTTGGGTAAGTCTTAATTTCACGTACTACAATGCTTGGGTCAATTCCTAGCATTTCATCATAGGACCAGGCAAAAATGTCACAAAATTATTGAAATAGGGCCTTATATGTTCGAATTTCTTTAACTGAGCATGAGGCACCTATATGAATATTTTCAACAATACCTATTTTAACTGAGATGTCAACAGTATTCATTGTAGATATATTCCCCAGATTCCTTTCGAACTCAGTTTGAAATATAGAAATGGGTGATTTGGACGATTTACTATCTCAGGTGAAAACATGTTTGAAAAAGCATTCTTGATTTTATCAGGGTCAGGTACAAAAAATGAACGATGATGTCGATCATTCCAAGGAATTTCATCTGAATTCATAACCTCCATGATGCTTTCATCAGTCGAGAATGTAGAGTTGAAAGGATCAGAGAGTGAAGAAAGTTCTAACCAAGGAAAAGGAGAATAATCATCATTGATCGTATCCACTTGATCAATATCAAAAGATGAAGGGTCGAAAAATTATTGTATTGCCTGATAATCCAATTCAAGAGGGCTCAAAGGCATATCATTTCCATAAGAGGATAATTCAGACTCGAAATTCACTATCCATGGATCAGAAGATTTCATAGTGCTTGGTGTAATCATGTTAACCTCGGAAAAATTAGAAGGAAAATTTGGTGGAGGCATGACAAAAGTCCCCATCAGTGATGAGTCTTTGATTAAACCAACACCAATATCCTCATAAAGAATATTCATTTTTCTGACAAAAGGTATGCTACCCGTAGAGTTAGGGTCTAAGCAAGTCTACTTTGACAATTTTTCCTTTGTGAGGAAATTTTATCATTTGAAACAGCGACGAGACCATGGTTGACATAAAGTAGGTCCAACTTCGACCAAGAAAAAGGTCGTAATCAAGCTAAGCATCCGCAACTTCAACTTCGATCACTACCTTTTTTCCCTCTAGCTCTATGGGAAAATCGTTCAGGATCCCATATGGATGAAAACCTCTTCCATCAAAGGCTTTCAGAGTAGTAGGTGATTGATTGATGGTTGGATATCCTAAATCTTTCCAACAAGAAATCGACACAATGCACATAGAAGATCCTTCATCAACAAGTGTGCTAAATAATTGTCTATTTTTAACAAAAACTGGAATCTCAGAATATGACTTTCACGATCAAAGATAATTATGTTAGAATCATGTGGATCAATACCTCATATGGCTGACAATAAAAGTTTTCGATGTGTTGGGCATGTTTGTAGCACCTCTAGAGTAGACATTGTGGAAGGAGACATAGCCAGGTCTTCAACAATGTTATAATTTTGTGCACATCTAGCATGCAGGTTGAAAGATGATTTCCAAAGAACAACTTCTTGAGGCGGTCAAATCATCATGTTAGGATTCAACTTCTCGATCTATAATGGTTCAAAAGGAGGAGGAGGAATTGAATTGGAAGGTTGACAAGATGAACTAGCCTCGTTTCCATTATCAACAGGATGTTTAGACCCGTAATATTTCCATCTCATAGCCACCATAACTTATTGCGAAGACATCATCATGATATCTTGCGATGTAGAAGAGGAAGAAGTGTTATCAGAAACCATTTTTTTGTCTTGAGAAGGAAATGGATCCTTCAAAACATTGATAGTTGTAGAACCTTTAATGAATTTAGAAACCTTTGCCCGATGTGGGCATTCCTTTGTATAGTGATCCTCGTTGAAAATAAGGCAAGGATAGCAAGGTTTTCGTTTTTCATCAGTAGGCTCAATTTTAGTAGATTTTTCCTTCGAAGAAGCGTTTTGTTTCTATTTACCTTTCCTCTTATTTTTACTTCCGATTGATTTCATCTTGTCGATAGATGATTCTACAACATTGATCTCAAAAATAGTTTCCGAAGGAAGGATTTCAAATGGTGTATCTTGTATGGCCAAAGTTTGACTATTTTTAGAATTTTCTTTTTCCCCTCATATGATTGGCTAACAAAACCTATAATACCATCAGCAGCATTAGATCATGATCCTATAGGATATGTAATGATTGGTTCACCCGTCGAGCGTGCTAAATTGAGGATTTTTTCGTACAAAGTGCCAGTTTGAGTGTAGACTAAGTCTAAATATTGGACATGAGCAATTATTTTCTCTTCTATGACGACACCTCGCTTGGCAACATCTTCTGTGATAATGGGAAGAAGTGACTTTGTAAACCACTCAGCTAAAATTTGATCTGGAATGAAAAGTTTGACTAAGCGACGTCTACGTCTCCATTCATGTGTATGATCAAAAATGTGAATCAATTTTGAAATTTTTAATGAGGTCAACATTTCAGTACTAGTATCATAATGGATTGGTAACTTAAAGTGGGTTAAAAACAAAGTTGCCAAGGATATAAAGTTATGGAAAGAAGCACGAGGTAGCTCAATGTACCATTTGGCTACCGAACCGGTTAAAGTTCGTTGGAAAAGGTGAAGATGGATGGAATCATTGATTAAATAATTCGATGCACACCAAAGATGATATGTCATCACATGATTGGATCGGTCTTCTCCTAATTTTCCTTCAAATTTGGGTATGTCACTCGGTAACTTGGTAGGAATTATTGGCTAACAAGGATAATAATAAATAGGATTGTTGGTTAACTGGGATAAATCAACTAGATCTAGGGTTACAATAAATGGTAACTGTTGGTTAGAGTCTTTCGGTAAATATTGATAACCTTGCAAGCTAAGGCCAACCCCTAGAGGAGGATACCTATGATATCCTGGAATAGCATGTGCACTTGGAATTGGAATTCCACGAGGGTAACCAGGGTGAACCATACCAGGTTGACATTGAATAGGCACTTGATAAATATGACCAGGGTATGGTTGACTCTGAAAAGGTTGAGCTTGACCCATTTTACCTAAATAATATTTCCCCTATACAGGTTGAGCTTGCAAAGGTTGGCCTTGAACAAAATGACTTTGAACAGGTTGAATTTGAATAAATTGACCTTGAAAAGGTGGGTTTTGGAAAGTTTGAACTTAGAAGGGTGGAATTTGAAAAACTCTCCCTTAAAAAGGTGGAACCTGGAAAGATTGACCTTGAAAAGGTAGGCTTTGGAAAGCTTGAACTTGAAAAGGTGTTTTCATTGTTCCGAAAATGGGTTTCCCAATAGGAATCTATGGTACATATATGATGTTATGCAACCAACTCACAAAATAGAAGAAAAGATAGATAAACGACTTCAAATCGACCTCTTCAAGGGGAAAGCTCCTTTACATTACACAAATGAACAATTCTTGGATGATACAAATGACAAGGCCTCCTTTCTACATATAGGAGTCTAAGGGGTCACAACATAATCAGAGCCACATATAACAATAATAATGTAAGGGAACAACAATAACAATAGTGGGATTATATGGGGCACAATAATAATAATATGGGGACAACATGGGAAACCCAATAAAAATAAGGGGCTACAATGACAATAATAATAATGGAATACACTAGTATTACAAGGACCTAACATGCCCCTCTCCTTCAAAAAAGTGTTGTACTTAATGCTTGAGTAGTTCCAAATGCTTCTGTATAAAATTCTCATCCTCCCATGTGGAATCTTCAACAGGTAAGTGCTTCCACTTGATGAGATAATTTGAAATTGATCAATTTCGTAGCTGTCAAGTTCTTGTTTAAGTGACTTCTTCATGTTCCAATATGGTTTTTCCCTCCTCGTAAAGTTCTGGCAATATTGTTTTAACTAGGAGCTTGTCACCTATAACCTTCTTTAAGCATGAAACATGGAAAATTGGGTGCACTCGGGAAGATGCGGGAAGTGCCAATTTGCATGCCATAGTACCAATCTTTTGCAACACCTTGTACAGACCATAATAATCTGGTGATAATTTACTATCCTTCTTAGCTTGCTTGAGGGACATTTATGGTTGTAGTTGTAGAAATACTCAGTCACCTACATAGAAACTTCTTTCTCTACGATGTTGATCTTCTTGATGTTTCATTCTATTATGCGCCAAAGTCGAGTTATCCTTTAAGCGTTGGAGAACTTTTTGTTGATGCTCGATGTGATCTTTCACTGCTTGAACCTTAGAATTTTTTCTTAAATAGGATGTTATGGACGGTGGATGATATCCATAAAGTTCCATAGATGGGGTCATTTTTGCTACAGCATGGAAGGAAGTGTTATACCACCATTCAACCAAAGGAAACCATTTGACCCATTGCGTATGTTTATCATATACAAAGCAACGAAGATATCCTTACAAACATTTGTTCACTAACACATTTTACCCATCAGATTGAGGATGATAAGATGAGCTATGACCTAACTGAGTATCAGATGAGCCTCATCATTGGGTAATTATATGGGCCTTAATTGTCCTTAATTCACCTCCTAGATTAGTCAAACCAACTATTCTCACAACGTATTGCATAATTTTTATTATATTTTGTTTATGAGATGAGTTAGAGTTGGATATTTTGCTTTCTGGTCTAATGTGCATATAATGCAGGAATAAAGGATACAAGCAAGGGAAAATGTAGGCATAAAGGATAAAAGCAAGGAACTATGGCAAATACCTTGGTCAAAACTCAAATGGGACAAGGGAGAGTAATTATAGGAGGTAAATCCTCCTCATTTACTACCCTTCCATTCAAATATTCCTCCATCAGCTCAGAGTGCAAACAACCATCACTTTGAGGACTCGAAGACAACAAGAAAGGAAAAGGATAGAAAAAACTTTATCAGATGTATAAGTAGAGAGGCTTAGGACCTCATTAGGGTTCAAACTTCTATTGCAAAAACTCTACTTTATTTATGAGATGCAAGACTTATGACAGTTTGTTCTGTAATCCATGGTTTTCATAATGAGAATGAGTTATGTTTAAGCCAGCTCTGAGTTAACTCTGAGGGCTGAAGCTCTTGGGTTAGGGCTCGACCAAAGCATCCAAAGCTCCTCTTTATTGTACTGTTATGCTAGCATAGATTCTTGGTTTTTATTGTTCATTTGCTTAAGTAGGATTCATGGTTTTTCTTGTTATTTTCTTAGGTAGATACATTTTCATTACAGTAGTGTAGAGTAGATCGGTTTTGTTGTAGTTTACTTCCATTTGTGCCTTCTTTCAGTTTACAATTTAGCTAGGTGAAAAAGATCACTATTAGGTTATGTGCAGGTGTCTTGGCCTCATCTCCTCCCTTTGGGACCATGACTTGAGGAAGATACCCTTCAATAGCCCCAAAAACATAGGTTTTCAGTTCTCGCATGAGCTAGGGAGTTCACTGTTTGCTGCAGTTATTTGTTCACCTGCACTGGTTTTCTTTTTCGTTCTCATTTAAAACTACCTTCAACATGTTCCTCATGCATTGCTTCCTCGTCGTTCGATCACCAACAAACCTTCACAATCACTGTTTGATTCATTATCTTCTCTAACTGCTACCTCGCATGGAGTCCACCACTTGCTTTATGAGCTTTAATATCAACCATTGATCTAACGGCTATCACATCACCCAATACTTTATGCACTTTAAACCCCCACTGTCGATCTACCTCGCCTAATCTGATGACTATCGCTTCACCTGATCGCCAACTAGCTTGGCCAATCTCCACCTTTGATTGGCCCCGTTTGACCTAACGGCTATCGCACAATCTCGTGCAGATTAGTGCACAAACATTATCTGCCCGAGAGCATGCGAGAAAAGTGGTTTCTCGTGCTACATGTCGTGTAGTAAGGTTAATCGCATGAAATTTCAAAATTCCACTTACTGCCTTGTTGGTGCGCGAGAAACTACTTACCGCCTTAGAAACCCGCTCCATCATTTCCGCACATTTATTTTTTCCAGCGACACGATCTTCGTCGTCCATCTCTTGACTTCATATGTGCGATAAGATCTCATCCATTCATCACTCATGTTAACCTCATCCATTTGTCTCTTTACTTAATCTCCATGATTAGATCTCATCCATTCATCTCCTATTAATCTCGTTCATCCATCCATTCGTTTAATCTCTGCGATTAGATCTCGACCATTCATCTGCTTTGTAACCTTGTCCGTCCATGCATTCACTTAAGCCTTCGTGATACGATCTCCACCATTCATCCTGTTCATTAACCCCATTCATTCATTTATTCGCTTAAGCCCCGCGATAAGATCTCCACCGTCCACCTTCTATTCATTGATCGATCCAATGGTCCTTATGCACTATTGCATCCTTACGTCCTCCTTCCATTGATTTCGACCTCTGATTGCTCTTCTGCTTGAAAACGATTTAGTCTAAGTTCCTTCACTTACACCTTAGTATAGTTTGATGCTCTTTACTTCTACAACTTAAATAACAGCCTTAGGTTAGTAATTGTTTTAGCAATTCTTCTTAGCATAGTTTTTTAATTGGTTAGTTAGGTTATGGTGTGGTTTATCATTACATGTTATTTTCTTCAATACTGTAGTAGAAGTAGTTCTCCCTTAGGATAGATTTGCTCTTCTTCCATCAAAGAGTTAAGCTTATTCTAACCCTATAGAAGTCTGGCTTGGAACCCCTTGGGTCTCTTGCTAGATGAGCAGTGATAACAGGCAGTACCTTCACTTCTACTTGTGCATATAGCACTATCACCTCCAAGTTTGTACGAAACGCGGGTTGATAAATAAATCAGGTAGCCCTGGGAGTTGCAGCATTATTGTTGCAATACCTAGGGTCATCACTTTTTGGCGTCGTTGTTGGGGAGGTGTCTAAGTAGAAGTAATTACTGCTTTCTTCTATTTTCTAGTCTCCAACTTTCTTTTCTTCTACTTCTAGTCTTCAATTTTCTTCCATTAGTTTATTTCTACAAAAGTAATCTAGTAGCTTCATTTCTTTCATTTGTCATTAGTTTCTTTCCTTTTCATTCTACAAGTACTTTCTAGCTTTAAAGAAATCTTACAAAACCATCCCAAAAACATTTCCTTTCATGCCTCGTAGGAATAGGGACAATTTAGGGAAATTCTTGACAAATACCCCCACTGCATCCAACAGTCAACCTTCTCTCTTCTTTGGTGACTGTGAAGTGGAAGAACCTTTATGTGAGCAACCTTACATATTTGAAGAACCTACAAGGGAAGAAGAAGATGAAGAACCCATTCCTACTGAACCAATGGCTGAAAACCAAAATGATAGAGGGAATGGAGAGAGAATTGAGGGTGCCTTCCCCATCAGAGAAAATCAATGGTGACACTAAGATGAAGAATATAAGCCCCTCTTCTCTACCCCATTTCAATGGCCTGACCACAGAGGACCCTGACACTTTCTTATTTGAGTTTGTTGTTATATGCCGAACCTATGACTATACAGATGATGAGCAAAAGTTAAAATTGTTTCCATCTACCCTCAAGGATGCAACATTGCGCTGGTTCATGGGTTTACCTGGAGATAGCGTCACAACTTGGGCTTAGATGCAATAGAATTTTAAAAACAAATATAGAGAATACTGTAGGTCAAAGGATACTAAATAAGAGATTTTCAGGATGACCATAGGCCAGGATGAATCCTTAGAAGACTATGAAGAAAGATTCCAGCTCACTTACAAAAGGACTAGGTGCACACTTGACCCTGAGTCACTAAAGTTGGTCCTGCTTAGAGGAGTAAGGGAGGATCTTATGGATACCTTACATATGATAGCAGGAGGAGATGTCTACCAATTACCCTATGAGGATATTAATACTATCTTTAGAAACCATTCTAGGGCAACCAGGAAAAAGGGTAGGGGTAGTAACCTATGGCCAGTACATCATCCTCCAACTTATCCATCAAGGGTGAAATCAGAAATATGCTGGAAGATTTCAAAAGTGATATGTTGGAAACCCTTTCCTTGCAATTAGACACCATGAACATAAAAAGGAAGCAAGAGGAAGCAGAGAGAGCCTTGGCCATCTTTTGTCCTAGATGCACCAAGAGGCATCCTAGGAATGAATGTCCATTGAACTGTATTAAGATTTGCTCAGTCTGTGAAGAAAACCACTCCACAGACAAGTTCCCTTCTTTACCTGGACCCAAAGTTGTATATCAAGGAGTTGAAGGTGTCACTGAGTAGCTTTGCTACATCATCCAAAGGAGACCTCCTGGGCCTAGACCATACTAGCAGGGTATGTAAGGGCCATCCTATGCATATTACAACCCCAACCAAACCACAAATATACCTTATTGGGGACCCCCTGCTCATCCTTCCTTGTCTACACCCTCTCCTTGGTCCTATTCATCCCAGTATTAATCGCATCCAGCCAACCAGTCATTTCAACCTTATCTTCAGCATCAACATTAGTGGAATACCCCACCCCAGGGGTGGAGGCTCCAGTTCAACAATGTTCCAACCCTATTTCCTCCACCAGCTACCAAACCACAACTCTTGCACTCTTCTCCACCCAAAAACCCCAGATGCCTACCCAGCCAAATCAAACCCAAACAATAGGTAGGCTCAACAAGCATACAATGGAGATACATCATACCCAGCTTATGTTGTAGAAATCCAGGAGATCAACCTAAGATCTGGGAGGATTCTCCTAGACAACCAACCTCCCTCTCCACATAGGGAGGTTGAGGAAGAAAGAGAGGAAAGCAACCTTAAAGTAAATCCACCCTTTCCTGAGAGATTAACCCAACCACTCGGGCCTACCCCAAAGGAAACTGAACTTCTGGGAGAATTGAAAAATCTTTGTGTAAAGGTCCCCCTTCTCTAGGAAATCAAAGATGTTCCCATTTACAGTAAATTTATTAAGGAGAAGTGCTTCAAGCATCCAGAAAGAAGAAAAAGGGATGCCCCTACCATTAATGTCATTGGGCAGTTGTTTGACTTAATGTTGGGGCAAGTAATATGTCCAAAATATTTGGACCTTGGAAGCCCTGTAGTAGATGTGCACATCAATGGCACTATTGTCCCACACACTCTAATTAATCTTGGGGCTACCATTAATATGATGACCAAGGACACCATGCTCAAGCTCAACCTCCAAGGGTCACTGAGAAAGACCCCAACAGTTCTGCAACTTGTAGACCGTTCCACAATCACCCCTGAAGGAATTATGGAGGATGTGATGGTCTCCATTGCTTCCTAGGAATACCCTATACATTTCCTAGTTCTCCAGCCTAAGGCTAAGCTTACTGGTTACCCTCTCATCCTTGGGAGGCCATGGTTGGCCACAGCTGATGCTTACGTTAGTTGCAGAGTTGGGAATATGACCATCAAGAACGGGCATATGTCCAAAGAGTTAGTCTTATACCCTCCTACTCAACCTACCCTAGAGCATGATTTACCTTTATGGTTAGAGAAGGAGGAAGAGATGAGGTTTATTCTGCCCAACTTTATGCTTTGGAAGCAATCATAGGAGGAGGATAGCAAGATGAAGATGACTTAATTGAACAATTGCTCCAAAGTCCAACTCCTATTTAATTACCATTAGAAGAGGAAGTAAGGTAAACCTAGAGCAATTATCCAATTGACTTATGCTTGGCCAATTCCAACCCACTCTGTGTCAAAACCATAGAACTTGGCCTAGAGAGAACTTTGAAAATTAACCCATATATGTTTGCTTTAGAAGAGGAAAAGCTATGCAACATGTTGAGAGAACACCTAGAAGCCTTCGCTTGAAGTTATAAGGAAATGAAGGGAGTACACCCTCAGTGTGTACTCACCACATATACAGCAAAGAAGGTTGCAAGCCAGTAAGGCAACCACAAAGGAGGATGAATCTAGCTCTTAGAGACATAATCAAAGAACAACTACAAAAATTGTTAGATGCAGGATTCATTTACCCTATCTCAGACAATGAGTGGGTCTCTCCTTTAGTGTTAGTTCCCAAGAAAAATGGTAAGTGGAGGATTTGTTTTGATTATAGGGAGTTGAAAAAATCCACAAAGAAAGATCATTTTCCCCTACCTTTCATTGACCAAGTGCTAGATGGCCTGGTAGGGAAGAATTTTTTTTCTTTCCTAGATGGATTCAGTGGGTACAACCAAATCCAAATCTGCCCAAAAGACCAGAATAAGACCATATTCACCTATCCTTGGGGTTCTTTTTCCTATACGATCCTTCCTTTTGGCCTATGCAATGCTCCTGCCACTTTCCAGAGAGCAGTCTTAAGTATTTTTGCTCAATTAGTACATGATGCAGTGGAAATCTATATGGATGACTTTACACCTTATGGTTGTGATTTTCAAGAATCCTTGACTAACCTAGGTGAAGTATTACACAAATGCATCGAAATGAATCCATCTCTCAATCCATAAAAATGTGAATTCTTAATGACTGAAGGGATTGTGCTAGGTCATTCAATATCTCAGCAAGGACTGCAGGTGGACCCAAACAAAATAGCAATCATCAAAAGGGTCCCACTCCACAAAAGAAAAGATATGTCAAGAGTTTCTTAGGTTTATTTGGATACTACCAAAGGTTCATAAAGGACTTCAGCAAGTTGGCCTCTCCTTTGTTTGGGTTTTTGGCCAAATATTCTGAGTTTATATGGTCAAAGATTTGTCAAGAGGCCTTAGACATTCAAAAGGGTAAGTTAACCACTGCACCAATCCTCAGAGGCCGAAACTAGGCCCTCCATTTTCATATTCATGTTGATGCCTCACACAAAGCCATAGGAGCAACCTTAGGTCAAGAAGAGGAGAAATTGCCCTATGCCATCTATTTTATCAGTAAGAACATGTCAAAAGTTGAGCTAAACTATACTGTGAACGAAAAGGAACTCCTAGTTGTTGTGCATTCATTAAACAAATTTAGGCATTACATTACAAGCTATCAAACATTTGTGCATACTGATCATGCTACAATTAAATATTTAATGAACAAACCAGATGTGAATGCTAGGATTATAAGATGGTTGCTTTTATTGCAGCAGTTTGATCTAACTATTGTTAATGAGCCTAGTAAGGAAAATGTTGTTGCTAACTTTCTATCTAGGATGAATCTACCTGCAAGTGAATAAGGAATGGTGGATGACCAGTTACCCAATGAGCATTCATTTTCTATTTCAGTTTTCTCCCCATGGTTTGCTAATATAACGAACTATTTGGTATCAGCACAGTTTCCAACGAACTTTCCCTCCAAAGAAAAGAGCAAGATAGTCAGAAAGAGTGCCCCCTTCACCTGGATTGGGGGCAATCTATTCAAACTTGGCCTAGATAAAATCTTAAGAAGGTGTGTAAGGGAGGAGAAAGTCTTTGACATCCTGCTGACCTGTCATGATGGGCCTTGTGGAGGTCACTTTGCAACAAAGAGGACATCATTCAAAGTGTTACAAGCAAGTTATTATTGGCCTAATCTTCATCAGGATGTGAAAAAGTATATTATTCAGTGTGACCGGTGCCAGAGGATGGGAAAGCCTACTCCAAGAGATGAAATTCCCCTATAACCTCAAGTGGCCTTCGAGCCATTTGACAAGTGGAGCATTGACTTCATTGGGACTATCAACCCTCCTTCAAAGCAAAAACAATACATAATTGTGTGCACTAATTATTTGACTAAGTGGGCTGAAACCAAGGCAATTAAGGCAGCAACAGAAGAGAATTTGGTTGAGTTCCTATGGGAGAATATATTCTACAAAATTGGGTACCCTAGAGAGCTAGTCACAGACCAAGGCAGCTAGTTTACCTCTAGCATGATTGAAGAACTACTCAACCATCACAAAATCAAGCATAGGACCTCCACTTTTTATCATCCACGGGCTAATGAGCAAGTGGAGGTGACCAATAGGGAACTAGAGAACATTAATCAAGGTAGTGAGCAGCAACAGGAAGGATTTGGTAGAGAGACTAGTTGAGGCCACCTGGGCCTATAATACAACATGGAAGACCACCAGTGGATTTACACCCTATGAGCTGGTCTATGGGAAAAAGGCTTTGTTGTCCATTGAGTTTGAATATAACACATTTAGGATGGCAGCCCAACTAGATTTGGATCTCAGTCATGCACAGAAAGAAAAGTTGTTACATTTAAATGGCTTGGATGAATTCAGAATGCAGGCCCTCCTACATACAGAGATAGTTTAGCTTCAGAGAAAGATCTGGCATGACAACATATCAAGGAGAAGCAATTTCAAGAGGGATACTGGGCATTGTTATATGATTCAAGGTATAAATACTTCAAGATCAAGCTAAGGACAAGATGGCTTGGACCTTATGTGGTGGAAAGATGTCATGACAATGGTTCACTGCAAATCAGAACTATTGATGAAGAAGCCATTCCATTGCTATTTCATGGACACTGATTGAAAATGTACAAGAGGCCTTTATCAAAACAAGAGTTCATTGACAATATCAATAAGACAGTGATGATGGTGGAGCAAGTTCCAACTCCTCCCTCATTAGATCACTGAAGAAAAAATAAATAAA
>APFE031591049.1:13388-37898 GCA_000404065.3 Pinus taeda | reverse complement strand
AAAGTAAAAAACATAATTGTTATTTTTAGGTGGGTGAAAAAGACAAGCAAGGAGCAAAGAAAAGATCCAAAGGGAACCCTGCCTCACATATATTCATCTCCTCCACTCCTTACCATGCATCCCTCCATCAATTCCATTACTTTTCACTTCATTGCTTTAATTCAAGTGAAGATTGTGTTTTCTACATAATCACCTCAACCATTACCATCATCCCTACATCCACATACACTCCTAATCCCTTTGTCCATTCATTACATCATCCTCACAGCACCTGCCAGCAACATGATCAATAAATTCTAAGGGAGACACCAAACATTACCAAGTGATAATCCAGGAGCTCCAAAGTAGCAGCAACATCAAATCCAGGAGCTCCACAATAGCAGCGACATCAGATCTCCAATCACAAACACCTCCAAAAGCCAAGAAACCATCAGAAGATAGTAGAGGAGGAAGAAGAATGACCATTAGCAACACCTTTGATCTTTGACAACTACAGCATGGCATCAAGACCACCGGTAGGTATCCCACTCACTCACTCATATGCATCATTTGACCAAAAGTTGTAAAGGTTAAGAGGTAGTTGGTTTATAAGTGAAAAGGTGGCAAAAAGGAAATCCTTTAATAAGTCACAAGAGAATGCAAGAGTCCATAGATATAGTATTGTTATGGCAACCACTTGAGAAGACTTGAAGAATTAAGACTTGGGGTAGAAACACCAGTTCACAAAGACTCAGCATCCCCTATTTTATGATGCAATCACTCATAGACTCCAGCAACAAAGTAAAGAAAGGGAATTCCCAACAGTTGGCTCACCATGGGTTGATCGGGGTCCTCATTAAGGATGCCCTCCAAAACCTCAGGATCCCTATAAAATGATCATTCTTCAGAGACTTACCAGCAAAGGATGACATCAAAAACCTCATCTATGATGTTAGTCCTTCTGTCATGGAGAAAGAAGAAACTAATACAAAGGAACATGATGAAAGAGAACACAAGGAGGATGATGTTGAAACAAAGGAAGAAACTAATGGAGATGAGAAAGAACAACAAGAGGAAGAAGGCACTGAAACAGAGGAGAAAGAACAACAATATGTTATCCAGTGTAGAATTCCAGCTAAATCCTACGCTCCTTACCTCATAGAACAATAACTGTAATTTCAGATTAAAACACTAGCACAAAGGGGCACCATGCCATTTCAGGACTACAAGCAGTTTATTGAGCTTTGTGATCAAAATGTACTAGAGGATAGGGCCAAAATGGTTGAGTTTTACTTGCACAACATGGCCCTCACAGACATGAATATTTGGGATCTTAATGCAGAGCTAGGACATCTACAATTAATGGATTTGGCATCATCAATGAACCATAAGAAGTCAAGGGCTACATAGATGAAAAGAATATTGGCCAGAGAGAAAAATGAACCTTTTTTTGTTAGAAAAATATTATATATGACAGAGAAATGCAATACATATAATATGCGGAAAAACACAAACACATAAAACCATAGAGACACAGATATACGTGGTTCACCAAGTTTGGGCTACGTCCACCCTGAACAGCCAGTCCTTCCTTTCTATTATCCAACAAAATGAAGAGACACAATCTACAACAGATCCATTGTAATGTCCAATGTTTTCTCTCACAGTCTCACCTATCTATTTCTCACTCTGAGAATACACCTATATTCCACAGCCTCAATACAATACCCTCATACAAAGAGAGTGGTTTCCTTCTAGGGCAAAACACCCTAAACTAAACATAAATTATACCACCAGATCATCCACCTAATGAATGGCCCAGATTGACTTGAAATTACTATACTTTTACAAGGCAATTTTACATCTGTTTTTAGCTTTGGGGGCGTTGCCCTTAAAACCCCCGCCGGGGGACCGCTGGCCCTCGGACCCGCCAACCGAGGGGGATTGACCCCCTAGAGCCCCTTGGGGGGGGGGGGATGATTCCCCCCCCGCCCCACAAAACACCTGTGTGGGGGGACAAGTCCCCCTCGCACCCCCCACCCCTCCCTCGCATGGAGGGGTGTACAATCTTCCTTGGGTATACATCCATCTGAAAAAAAGACCTCTAAATTAGGATGATAATCATGCTCCACACCCAACATTTTCCATCAGGGCTGAAAAATCAAATCCCATGGCCCTAATCAACACCCATAATATAATTGCAAATGATCCTCATTTGGCCTGCCTGCTAAAGGAGATGGAACACACTGCCACATAGCTTGAAGATTAGAGAATATCGCTCCCCTCAAAGGTTGAGGGAGGCACTCAACAGGACACCTATGTATAAGCAATCAATGCAAAGGTTGAAGGTCAATTGGATAGGCCTAAAACTCAATCCACCACTACTCCTAGGGATGCTAGAAGGGAGAAAAGAAGAAGAGGAAAAGAGGTAGTGGGAAGAAGTAGAAAGGAAAGTGAGCTTCTTGGAACAAGAAGAAGAGACCATAGCAGAAGCATGGGATGTCAGAGAGGCTACCAGAGCCATGAAGGACATGGACATTGACTAAGTTTCTTAGAGGATGAGCAACACTTTCAGTAGAGGGGTGATGATGAGCCTCATCATTAGGTAATTATATGGGTCTTAATTGTCCTTAATTCACCTCCAAGCTTAGTCAAACCAACTATTCTCACAACTTATTGCATACTTTTGATTATATTTTGTTTATGAGATGAGTTAGAGTTGGATATTTTTCTTTGTGGTCTAATGTGCATATAATGCAGGAATAAAGGATACAAGCAAGGAAAAATGTAGGCATAAAGGATAAAAGCAAGGAACTATGGCAAAGACCTTTGTCAAAACTTGAATGGGACAAGGGAGAGTAATTATAGGAAGTAAATCTTCCTCATTTACTACCCCTCCATTCGAATATTCCTCCATCAGCTCGGAGTGCAAACAACCATCACTTTGAGAACTAGAAGACAGCCGAGCAAGGAAAAGGACATAAACCAGTTTATCAGATGTATAAGTAGAGAGGCTTAGGACCTCATTAAGATTCATACTTCTATTGTAAAAACTCTATTTTATTTCTAAGCTACAAGACTTGTGATAATTTGTTCTGTAATCCATGGTTTTCAAAATGAGAATGAATTTTGTTTAAGCCAGCTATGAGTTAACTGCGAGCACTGAAGCTCTTGGGTTAGGGCCCAACCCAAGCAGCCAAATCTCCTCTTTATTGTACTATTATGCTAGCATAGATTCCTGGTTTTCATTGTTCATTTGCTTCAGTAGGATTCATGGTTTTTCTAGTTATTTGCTTAGGTAGCTACATTTTCATTACAGTAGCATAGAGTAGATCAGTTGTGTTGTAGTTTACTTCCATTTATGCCTTCTTTCAGTTTACAGGTTAGCTAGGTGAAAAAGATCACTATCAAGTTGTGTGCAGGTGTCTCGGCTTCATCTCCTCCCTCTGGGACCATGACTTGAGGAAGAGACCCTTCAGCCGCTCCAAAAACACAGGTTTCTGGTTCTCGCATGACCTAGGGAGTTCGCTGTTTGATGCAATTATTTGTTCACCCACACTAGTTTTCTCTGTCGTTTTCGTTTAAAACCACCTTCAGCACGTTCCTCATGCATCACTTCCTCGTCATCCGATCACCAACAAACCTTCACAATCACCATCTGATTCATTATTTCTCCAACTGCTGCCTCGTGTGGAGTCCACCACTTGCTTTATGAGCTTTAATCTCCACAGTTGATCTGTCTCTTGATCCGACAGCTATCGCATCACCCGATCAGTTTATGCACTTTAAACCCCCACTGTCAATCTGCCTTGCCTAATTCGATAGCTATCGCTTCACCTGATCGCCAACTAGCTTGGTCGATCTCCACCATTGATAAGCCCCGCCTGATCCAAAGGCTATCGCACAATCTCGCGCGGATTAGTACACGAACATTATCTGCCCGAGTGCACGCAAAAAAATTGGTTTTCTCATGCTACGTGTTGCATAGTAAGGTTAATCGCATGAAATTTCAGAATTCTGCTTGCTGCCTTGAGGGCGCGCGAGAAACTACTTACCGCCTTAGAAACTCACTCCATCATTTCCACATGTTTCTTTTTTTCCCACGACACGATCTTCGTCGTCCTTCTCTTGACTTCATCCACGCGATAAGATCTTAGCTCTTCATCACTCCTACTAACCTCATCTGTCCATCTCTTGACTTAATCTCAGTGATTAGATCTCAGCCATTCATCTCCTGTTAACCTCGTTCATCCATCCATTCACTCAATCTCCACAATTAGATCTCAACCATTCATCTTCTTTGTTACCTTGTTCGTCCATCCATTCACTTAGGCCTTTGCGATACGATCTCCATCGTTCATCCTGTTCATTAACCCTGTTCATACATTTATTCACTTAAGCCCCGCAATAAGATCTCCACCATCCATATTTTGTTCTTTGATCGATCCAACGGTCCGTATGTGCTACTAAGTCCTTACGTCCTCCTTCCACTGATTTGGACCTCCGATTTCTCTTCCGCTTGAAAACGATTTAGTCTAAGTTCCTTTGCTTACACCTTAGTCTAGTTTGATGCTCTTTACTTCTACAAATTAGATAGCAACCTTAGATTAGTGATTTTTTTAGCCGTTCTGCTTAGCATATTTGTTTAATTGGTTAGTTAGGTTATGATGTGGTTTATCACTACATGATGTTTTCTTCAATACTGCAGTAGAAGTAGCTCTCACTTAGGATAGATTTTATCTTCTTCCATAAAATATTTAAGCTTCTTCTGACCCTATAGAAGTCTGGCTTGGAACCCCTGGGGTCTCTTGCTAGATAAGCAGTGACAACAGGCAGTACCTTCACTTGTACTTGTGCAGATAACACTGTCACCTCCAAGTTTGTATGAACCCCGGGTTGATAAGTAAAGATGGTAGCCCTGGGATTTGCAGCATTATTGTTGCAATACCTAGGCTCATCAGTAACAAGAGAAGAAAATAATTATGTCCAAAAATTTCCAGTGAAAATAGGATCTCTGTCGCTTACAATAATCTTTGATTTTCCATGTATCTTTTGAATTGTTTCCATAAATGCAGTAGCAATTGTACTGGCTTTAAATGGATGAGATAATGCACAAAAGTGTGCATACTTGGTAAGTCTATCAACTACCACCATGATGACACTCTTTGCTTCAGACTTGGGTAAATCTCTGATAAAAGCCATTGAAACCTCCTCCCAACGTTGACTTGGAATGGATAAAGGTTGTAATAGACCTGGGGTCTTACTTGTCTCAAATTTATTTTGTTGGCAAACCAAACATTCTGCCACAAACTTTTGAATATCATATTTAAGGCCATCCCAAAAAAATCCTTCTTAACCTTGTGGTAAATTTTTTAAAATCCTAAATGCCCTCCTGAGGGATAGGTGTGCAATTCCAAAAGAATCTTTTGTTTGAGTTGGGAATTCTTACAGAGGTATAAGTGATCTTTGTACCATAACGAATCATTTTTCCAGCAAAATGTATCAGATGTATTGCGATATTGCTACAACTTTTGAATGAGTTCCCACACTTCTTCGTCATTCTTCCATTCATCCCTTGCTTCGTTTATCCAATATGGTTGGATAATAGAAATGGAACAAATAAATGCTTCCACATCCTCATCCTTTCTTGAGAGTGCATCTACAACGACATTTTGCGTCCCTTCTTGTAGATGACTTCCAAACCATAACCCAACATCTTTGTGACCCATTTTTGTTGCTCTTCTTAAGATAATATTTGTTCTAAAAAGCATTTAAGACTATCATGATCTATTTTTCCCTTGAAGTGTCTTCCCATTAGGTAAGGCCACCATTTCTTAAGTGCATGTAGTATTGCCAACATTTCCTTCTCATAAATAGCTTTGTGTAAATACTTTCCTTTTATTGGACAACTTTCAAAAGAAATGGGTCTTTTTTCTTGCATTAAAACAACACCAATTCGATTTCCTGAGGCATCACATTCCACAATAATGGTTTCTATGAAGTCTGGAGTAGCTAAGACCGATACTTGGGACATTGCCTCTTTAACATGTTCAAAGGATTTCGTTTCTTCTAGAGTCCAAGAAATTGCATCTTTCTTTAGTAATGTTGTTAGAGGTGTTGTTATTCTCCCATAATTCTTAACAAACTTGTGATCATATCATGTCAACCCAAGAAATCCTCGCATATGCTTTATGGATATGGGGATTTTCCATTCCTTAATGGCTTTAATTTTTCTAGGGTATGCCTTAACACCTTCATGAGATACAATATGACCCAAATATTCCACCTCTTATACTCCAAAGAAACATTTGAAGGTTTTTGCATATAATTGTTTCTCCTCCAATAGTTTGAGCACTCTATCAACATGTTGAACATGATCCTTCCAAGACTTGATGTAGATTAGTATATCATCAAAAAATACTAACACAAATTTTCTAAGGAAGGGTTTGATAATGGAATTCATCAAACCTTGAAATGTAGAAGGTTCATTTGTAAGGCCAAAAGGCATGACCAAAAATTCATAATGACCCTCATGAGTTCTAAATGTTGTTTTCATAATGTCTTTAGTCTTCATTCTGATTTGATGATATCCTAAATGAAGGTCCAACTTGGTGAAGTAAATTTCTCCATGCATTTCATCTACTAATTCATCAATGACAGGAATGGGAAATTTATCTTTAATGGTGATCTTGTTGAGCTCCCTATAATCATGACACATGCGCCATGATCCATCCTTCTTGTGCACCAATACTATTGGAGTAGAGAAAGAACTTTGACTAGGTTTAATTATACCAGCCTCTATCATTTCTGCAACCATACGTTCAATTTCACTCTTTTGGGTATAGGGATACCTATAAGGCCTGAAGTTTGGAGGAACACTTCCTAGAATCAAATGAATAGCATGATCATGATCATGAATAGGTGGTAGGCCTTTGGTTGTCTCAAATACCTTGGAATGATTGTCCAAGGCTTTTTGGATATCTAGAGAAATAGATGATTTCGATGTAGGAACCTCTGGCGAACATAATTGTGCAATTAGGTCATGTTGTTCTTTCTTTAGAACCTTTATCATGTCGTTAGAGTTGATTATCTTTCTCGGTTTCCCTGAGATACCCCTTAATTCAACTTACTTTCCTTCTAAAAAAATAAAAAAATAAAATCTTGAAAATTAAAAGCTATCGTACCCGAAGATTGTAGCCATTGGACTCCTAGTACAACATCAACACCACCCATTGGAATGGAAAGCATTGGACTATTCAAAACATATTCTCCCATGAATAGTTTGATATTATGGCACTTTCTAGAGCAATTTATGGTTCCTCTATTTGCAACCATCACTTGAGACACTGGTGCTGGATATAGTAAGTAATCCAATTCCTTCACTATCTTGCAATGAATAAAATTATGGGTACCTCCGAATCAATCAACATTATTACCTTTTTCTTCACGATATGTCCTTATATCTTTATAGTTTGAGGAGTGGTAATTCTGGCCAATGCATTACAAAATATGGTTAGATTTATGTCTTCTTTCTATAGGATTTGTTCCTAGTGTGTATCCTCTTCTTTTGATGTTTCTAGTTCCTTTTCTTCTTCCTCTTCACAAGCTATGTAAAATAATTTCTTCTCAGCACACTTATTACCTTTAGTGTATTTTCTATCACAACTATAACAAAGCCCTTTTGCTCCTTTTTCCTCCAATTGTTGTGGTGTCAACCTTGTAGGGTGTGGAAGGCTAGGGGCAACAACACTTCCATCTTTATTGTTGTGATTGGTAGGCTTCCTTATTGCCATAATTTTGCTTTCAATTTTTCTTGCCAACCTAATACCTTCTCCAATGAATCATGTTCCCAAATTCGTACCTCATGTTGGATGGTATCCTTTAAAGACCCTATAAACACATAAATCCTATGCTCCTCTGGAAAATATTTTATCCTTATATTCAATTTTTGGAAGTCCTCAATGTGTTCCACCATTCAACCCTTTTGTTTGAGATTTATCAATTGGCTAAAAAAGATGTTTCTTTTTGTATCCTCATAATGTGATATCATTTCTTCCATAAACAATGCCCAAGTGACAATTTGATTACGAGAGAAAAGTCACAGATACCATACAAACTAATTGGGTTCCAAATATAATTTCGTAATGCGTACCTTTTGTATGTTTTGCACATTGTGGAGATCGAAATATTGCTCCATATGTAGTATCAATGTTACGTGATCCTTTGGTCTAAACTTAAACATGATTGCAACAACTTACAGATATAATCATAAACACGGAGGTGCGGCAGAAAAAAAACTTCATTTCATTAATAGAAATATATTGAACTATGCTTACAAACAAAATGGAAATAAGATAGCTCGAGTGATGGTAGTTTATCTCTGAGGAGAGATGTGGTGGCTACATGCCTCTAAAATGTGTTACAATGAGGCTCAAAGGCCTATTTATTATTGAAAAACAATTGAAAACCCTAAACATCCAAAAATCTAACCCTAGGAGATGAAGTGACAAAACTGTGGGCCCCGTTTGGGTAAGTTGGTACATCAACTTCGTGGGGTCATACCTTTGCCATACGATCTTCGTTTGGCTATCATAATACCTCGTTTCAAAGATCTCGAAGAGAAGGCTAGAAAAAAAATCGTCAAGTTAGTTTGGGACATTTTTAGTCTCTCCATTTTCCCTAAAAAAAACATCGTTTAGGGCCTCAAAACAGCTTCAGAAGTTCAAGACACAAAAAAAAACTGCCAAAAATAGTAAATTGTGCTACAATTAAGGAAACTAAAAAACTGAAAGAGACAGTGTTGGGGGTCCAAGTAAAATATGTGGGTGGCCACCAACATCCATATGGATCATTCCTCCCCCCTTAGGAAGCAATGATCCCCATTGCATTGAGTGCCTCCATGAGATGGGGAAATTTTGTTCAACTTGGTCCCTGGTGAGCCACTTGCCTTGGTGAAGGAGTTGGCTAGCTTTGACAACTCAATATAGTTGGATCTTCTATTGGCAACTGCTATTGATCTGTGTGTCCATGATCCGACTAGTGGTGGTATGTTCCATGCAGTCTGGGTTTATCTCTGTTGGTGTGAGTTTTTCTTCAATGTCAGATGTGTCAAACAATGGTGGGAGGTATGGCCGAAGGTGATCTAAATTGAACACTGGGTGCAGACCAAGGAACTTTGGGATGTTGATCTCGAAGGCATTGTCACCGACGGCCTTGGTGATGGTGTATGGCCCATCTTGGAGTGGGAAAAGCTTGCGGTGGGGCCTAGTAAGGCGCTCTTTCTACAATTGAAGCCAAACCTTGTCGCCCACTCGGAACTTGTGTGGCACTCGATATTGATCATGGCACTGCTTGTACATAGCATTGGATCTTTCTAATATATCATGGACCTATTGGCATATGTGTTGAATGCGCTCAATGAAGTTGTTAGCCCTTTCAACTTCAGACTGCACGTGAGCTGAATGCAGTCTGGGTTTATCTCTGTTGGTGTGAGTTTTTCTTCAATGTCAGATGTGTCAAACAATGGTGGGAGGTATGGCCGAAGGTGATCTAAATTGAACACTGGGTGCAGACCAAGGAACTTTGGGATGTTGATCTCGAAGGCATTGTCACCGACGGCCTTGGTGATGGTGTATGGCCCATCTTGGAGTGGGAAAAGCTTGCGGTGGGGCCTAGTAAGGCGCTCTTTCTACAATTGAAGCCAAACCTTGTCGCCCACTCGGAACTTGTGTGGCACTCGATATTGATCATGGCACTGCTTGTACATAGCATTGGATCTTTCTAATATATCATGGACCTATTGGCATATGTGTTGAATGCGCTCAATGAAGTTGTTAGCCCTTTCAACTTCAGACTGCACGTGAGCTGAATCTATGTAAGTGGTTGTAAATGGTATGACCACATCAATGGGACATAATGGTTGCATTCCCAACCCTACCTAAAAGGGGTTGTGGCCTATTGAGTTGTGGAGAGCTCTGTTGTAGCTGTGTTGGACATAAGGGAGACTTTCATCCCATGTGTGTGGATGCTTCGAGTTGTACATGTGCAGAATGTGTACAATCATCTTGTTGACAACCTTTGTTAGGTCATCAGTTTGGGAATGGAAAATCATGGACTTAGTGAGTTTTGTATTTAGCATCAACCAGAGACTTGACCAAAATGCACTCAAGAATCGGCTGTCCCAATTTGAGATAATGGACTGTGAGATCCCAAAGTGTACCCACACTCACTCAAAGAAGAGCTCAGCAGCGGCCTCTACTGAGATACTCTTCTTGTAGGCTGCCATGATGGCCATCTTAGAGAATCTGTCAACGACCACGAAAACGTTATCGTTGTCATGCTTAGTAGAAGGAATGCCTGACATATAATCCATGTAGACAGATTCTCAGGGGCGACTAGGAGTAGGTAGAGGAGTATAAAGGCCTTGTTTCTTGATGGTTGGCTTGGCAATCGCACAGGCAATATAGGATCTAATGTACTTCCCAACATTTTGACGAAGTTTCGACCAATAAAAATACTTTTGCAATATGGCCACTATTTTATCTACTTCGAAATGTCCAGCGACCCGACTGTAGTGCGCCTCCCAAATCATCTTGGCACCCTCACTTGAAGGAACTCATATGTGTCTCAAGTTGCATAACAATGCATCTTGAAGGTGAAAATTTGGAACTTTCTTCCCTTTTAGGAGTGTCTGGTATATATTGCCGAATTTTGGATCGTTCTTGTAAACATGTGGCCACCCTGATGTCTCGTGACCACATGAGTCGAGCACAGTGATCAATGCCATGACCAGAAGTCTGCTAAGGCAATCAACGACATTATTGGTGTTTCCATTTTTATACTTAATGTTCAAATGGAATTGTTGCAGATAGGTGGACCATTTCTAATGGTGATCATTCTGCAACTTTCCTTGTGTTTGTATGAACTGTACAGGCCAGTGGTCTATCTGGATGATTGTTTCCTTCCCCAGAATGTAATGCTTCCATTGATGGCAGGCCTGCACAATGGAATACATTATTTGTCATAATTGGGGTACTTTAGGACTGTGTCTGAAAGTGTCTCACTGTGGTCAGCCACTGGATGCCCATGTTGAGTAATAACTACCCCAATAGCATAGTCCGAGGTGTTAGCGCTTGAAATTTCACCTCAGGCTAAAAAAGGCAAACCTCAAGGCAACATCAAACCATTTAGCCTCGTAGACGGGGTAGGAGAAGGCTCTCTCCGGTCAATCTCAGTAAAATCTTCAATGGATGAGATCACCAATAGGGTAACACTGATTTTAGGCTAGTAAACTGATCAAAAGGGTTGATTTGGGGTTTTTAGGGTTTTTGGTGGCAAATTGAGGGGATGGCAATTTTGGGTGCGGGGATTGGACAAAGTTTCTGCCGGGGGTTCTTTGGGGCGAGGTAGGAGACAGTATTGATGACTTTGATTGAGGTGGATGATTAGGAATGACAGGTGAGGAGTTAAGGAGAGCAAACAATAACTTTTAATTCTCCTTAAACAGTAGAAAACATTGAAATTAAACAAACTTAAAAGCAGAGCATGACAGTCATGAATTCTTACTTTAACACTTCGTTTGCTTAATGTGCAGAAGGAAAAGAAAGGAAATGATTCACATAACACACTTACAGGTACATAGAGAAACACACCATCAATACATGTAACCACAAGAATCCAAAAAAGGATTGCAAAACCCTGGTCTTCCTTAGCCAAAAATTGCAGAGATACAGTGAAATAATACAATGATAGCTTCTCCCTCAAGAGTCCAACCTTCCAACCCTTGAAAATGACTAAGGAAATACATAATATAGGCAAGCTAACACCTTTCCTTGCCTTTAGGGGTCGAGCTCACTATCCTAGGATCTATTTCAACCACTTCTAAACTTAGCACTACAAACTAGGCAGTCAAAACAGCTTGCCTCTATAAACTAGGAAACCAATTCATTCATTTAATTTTCACCTATTTCATGAATGAATCTTATAGAATAGGTAAATAAGTGTCATGTCAACATGAAAATACATTAATTACATCAAAGAGGGTGAAAAATCCCATCTCAAGTCAAAACTGGTCAAAGCTGGGCGAATTCTTGAGTTGTAGATGAATTCCTGTGAAAACTGCCCAATGGGTCGCACCCTCTTCCTGAACGGGTCGCGCTACTTTGGAGATGATTTTGAGGTACTTCAAGGTGTCCAAATGAAGCAAGAGTAGGCTTATTGGAAAGTTTTGGATGTCTACTTTCCAACCCAAGTGGAATTTCTGAATTTGGTGGCCTTTTGCCCCTCCAAACTTGCAATCTCCCAAGACTGCTTTCTGTGTGTAAAAAATGTGGCAGAAAGTCATTTGTTGCTTGTTTTTTGACTTTTTGGAGGCCCAAAACTTGATGAAATTTCTTAGTAATGGCTGAGCAAGTGTAACTTTCCATGAAAAATCTGGAAATGCTGAGTTTTTGCAAAATGGAGTTGCCGGGATGAAGGGTCTCACGGGGGGTGAGACTCGTTAATGGAGAAAACCTGTAAATTGCCTGAAAAACCAAATTTACCCAAAATGCTCAAAATTTCTTGGGATTTGTGCTGTGGCTAGGCTATTTAGTGCCTTGGTCCTTCAGTGAAGCCTCGGACAAGATATGGAGGGGATCAGGCCTCTTTCTCCTTTTTGTGCCTTGGCCAACCGCCTTTGGAACATCTTCATTTTTGCCTTGCAGACGTGCATTCTCGCCCAATAACGGTTCTTCATGTTTCTCAGCAATTTCTTATCTTGGTTGGCCTTAGCCAACAGCCTCTCTAAATGAGCATTGAGCTGTATAAGCATAGCCTCTCAAGAGATAAAATCCTCCCATGGGATACCCTGCTGTTTTGATTGTTTGAATGTTGTTTCAACTGTTTGAGATGCTGTTTCAAGGGGACAAATAACACAAGGGAAATGTTAGGGAAGGGAGACTTTGAAGGAATTGGGAAAAACATATATAATTAGGGAGTTACAGGGAAGGATCAGATATTACCCGCATCACATTAATGATTTGCAAAGCTTTTGAGATGGTAGGGTATAGTTTTAGGTTTTTGATTTTTTTAGGGATAGGTAGGGTTTAGGGCTTTTGATATTTTTTGGTAGGGAAATGAATAAAATGATGAGGGAGGTGGAATAGGATGTAGGGAAAAAGTGGGGGTATAAGATAACCTTGAAAACAACAAGGACAAACCCTAGTTCACCAAAACGTTGACAATTTTTGTATGCAAATATGCATTGGATTCATTAGTTCAAAATGATTGGCTTTAAACCACATTCACATGCTTTTCACACTTTGGCAAACAATGTATTTTCATGAGGAGAGGCCTACTTGCAACCTTGAAGAAATCCGGGGTTGTTTGGTAGCTTACTGGCGAAATTTGGTGGAGGAATTCCCAACGGGTCGCTCGCCTCTGACGGGTCGCGCCTGTGTAATTTTTACACTGCTGGAGGTGCCCTGACGGGTTGCGTGCCTCTAACGGGTCGCGCCCTTTTGTAGGAGGCTTTTGGAGGCCTTCCCGGTGTCAGAATCGGGTGCAGGATAGCTCTTTGGAAATTTATTTGAGTCTACTTTCCAACCCAACTGGAATTTTTCACTTTGGAGTTCATTTGACCTGTCAAAAGTCAAATATCCTAAGACTGGTCAAAAAGTGCCAAATGAGGCTGCCTCAAGGAAGAGTGTTGTTGCATTCAACTTTTGAATGCCTTAATCAACCCCAAATTGAGCTCATGAAAGCTCATTGGAAATATCTTTGTGTATAGTTATCATTTTACCCATCAAGAAAATCATTTGGCCAACCAAGCTAGGAGAAAACTTGATTTTCCCAAGGTCACTTCAGAGGTGCCTTGTTCTCTGAGCAACGGTATCTTTGACATTTCTCTCAACCATGACACCTGTGAAAAAGTGGAGGAAGCTTTTCTTATTTGCTTTTGTGGACAAAAATCTCTCAGTTTTCCAAAATTCATCTTTATTTGCTCTGGAACTCTTTGAGTGCGACTTGTTCCCGATGTGTTGAAACAAGGAATTTTGTCGAAATGGAGCGAAATGAAGGGGATAGGGGGCTTCTAAATTCTTGGGGAAATTTTTGGGAGTGGGGAGGGATGTTGGGGAGTAGGGGAAAGTGGAATATTAGAGATTAAGTGAGGGGAAAGGGTCCAAAATGGCAAAACACAGGCCCAACCTAGAAAATTGCCAGGTTGTAGCTAGAAACTAGGGTTTGTGCGAAAATGTGGAATTTGGGGAATCTCAGTGATGGGAAGCATTTGATAAGGTACTTTAAGGATAGGGTAAGGTGTATAAACATCAGAAAACAAGTTTTGCCGATGATTTGACCGTCCAAGAGAAATTGCCTTCAAAACCCTAGGAGAGGTAAATGACCTTACCTAGGCGCAACTGAAGCATGAACAAGGTGTAAAATGACTCATTAGACACTGAGATGATAATGAAAACCCTATGAATGATGATAGACTCAACTGAATAGTGACATATATTGGCATTTGGGCAACTTTGAAAAGAGTGAGAACAAACCCTAGACCTAATGCCTAGTGACCAAATTTTGCTTGAAGACTCACTGAAATGACAAAATTTGACCTTGACACTTCAAAATCACTTTGTAAGAGCACATTTGATCACTGGAGGAAGGCTGGAAAGACTGACACTAACAGACTCCTTCCATTAAAGACCAGAGAGGTCAAGAGCTGGTAAGGAAAAGAGTCTATGCACTCTAGTGGCTTGGGGAATCAAAGAACCACCCTGCCAAGCAATTCTGTTTCAAGAGACTCAGATTGAGCTCCTCATTGTAATTCTTTGGTTTAAAGACACAATAAAAGAAGGCCACCACTGAAAGCTAGACCAGAGACGTAGCCCTGGAGGATAGGGTGAACTCCTTATTAATTGTTGTGTTCTTGTATTTGCTTACTATGTTTCTCTTACTGTTTTCCATATTTCCAGTGTCTATGTATTTTGCAATCTGATCGATCTGTTGCCTAAAATAACATAGACACACACCTGCACATGATTCTATAATACCTTCATTCAATAATTCTTTAACTGAGGTCACTCAAGGGTGATTTTCAGATCAAGTGGTATTAGAGCTCTAGGCTGTAAGGTTAGACAAGCTTGTGTTGGTTTCGTTGTTGAATGCTCACTAGATCAAAGCTCAAATTAGGAGAAGGAGAGTTGGTCGAAACTAATCCTGAAATTGGGAGAGTCTATCCTCGAAAGACAATGTCAGAGGAAGGTTCAATGGGGCCAGACCCTCAATTCATAGAAGTTTCCTAGCCATAAAGTCCATGGTAGAAGAAATGTATAGGGACTTTAGAAAACATAGGGATGAAGATTCATCAGGCTCTAAATAAGACAAAGGAGAAGATGAGTCTCACTTCCATGACCACTCCAAAGGAAAATGGAAAGAGGAAAGCTTTCTCACACCTCCTAACAACCCTGAAAACAAAAAGAAAGCATCTTTGATCAAACTAGATGTCAAATTTGATCTACCTATATATGATGGGGAGTTAAATGCAGAAAAGTTGGACAATTGGATTAGACAAATTGATGTTTATTGCAAAGTACGGAGCATCGATTCAGACAAGAGCAAGATTCAGCTGGTAAGCCTACGCCTTGGAGGCACTACCTTGGTTTGGTGGGAAGGCAGAACCCAAGCTGATATGAAAAGACATGGTAAGACTATCTCTGTTTAAAGTGAATTTGTTTCTGCAATCAAAAAGCAGTTCTATCCATTGGCCTACATGAACAAGCCATGATGAGTTGGCAAAATCTTCGGTAGTTGTAAGGGCAAAGTGTGCAAGGGTACACTCAAGAATTTAGAAAGAGAGCATTGATTCTAGGAATCTCATTAGACTCACTTGAAACCCTTTTGAAGTACATTGGTGGTCTACACAGCTACATGAGGCATACCATCCTCATGTTTAATCCCACTAGTATAGATGAGGTATCTGTACAAGCTACTCATCTAGAAGATAGAGGAAAGAATGGAAATCCAGAAGTTGGGGGACCATCCCAACCCACTGCAAGCAAGAGAAAGGAGAAAAGAAAGCAGAAGTGGAAAGCAAGGAAGGCTACCACTGCACAAAAGAGCAAAGCTTCATGCACTCACTGTAAAAGGATGGGCATGATGATGAGCATTGTTGTGTTCTGCATCTAGAGCTGAGACCTTAGAAGTTCGACGGAAAGAAGAAGAAGACTGCTCCAACTATTCAGAAAGATTTGGTGTCAAACTCGAGAGATGAAACAACCATTGCAGCCACAAGTATAAAAGGTAAGAATTCTGAAGCATCTACTAGTAATTATGCTCAATCTATTACTGATGAAGAAAATGAGAGAAAAATACATGAGCTTTTCCATATTCGAGTTATTTCCAAACATCAAAAGATTGATATTTTTTTTGATAGTGGCTCACAAGTAAATTTGATTTCTGAAGCAATTGTAAAGAAATTGGGATTAACAACTACACCTCACAAGAAACCATACCCATTAGGATGGTTGAATGATAAAGCACAACTACAAGTGACTAGACAGTGCAAACTCAAGTTTTCTTTTGGGTCAGCACTTGTAGATGAGGTTGAGTTAGACATAATTCCTTTGGATATATGTGGAATTGTTTTAGGAAGTCCTTACTTGTATGATAGGGAAGCTATTTTCTATAGAGCTGAGAACAAGTATCTACTTGTCAAAGATGGAATCGAATATTTTGTAAGAGCTCATAAGCTCAAGAATAATTATACTCTCATAAACTCAAGGCAGATGAAAAGAATGATAAATTCATGCAAACAATTCTTATTGATGGTTGTAAAGGAAAAGAAACTAGATAAAACCAATGTATTTGAGGGTTGTAATGCTAAACAGCAAGCTGATGTAGAAAAGGTTGTTTCAGAGTATGATGTCTTGTTTCAAGAACCTAAAGGTCTACCACCCAAAAAGGAAATAGCACATGATATTGTTTTACAGCAAGATGCTCCATTGCCTAACATTGGAATGTACAGGTTGTCTGCTTTAGAGAATGTTGAAATCAAGAAGCGGGTGCAGGAGTTGCTCGAGAAAGGGTTCATCAGGCCTAGCACATCACCATGTGGGTCACCAATCAATTTTGGTGAGAAAGAAAAATGGCTCGTGGATAATGTGCATTGACTACCGAGCACTGAATAAGATAACAATAAAAAATCATTATCCCCTTCCTCGCATAGATGATCTTTTAGATCAATTGAAGGAAGTTGTTTATTTCACCAAGCTAGACTTGCACAGTGGAGACCATCAGGTCAGAGTCACAGAACAAGATGCACGGAAGACTACTTTCAAAACAATGCAGGGATTGTATGAGTGGCTGGTTATGCCTTCTGGCTTGACCAATGCTCCTGCTACTTTCATGAGATTAATTAATGATTTACTCAGACCTTTTCTTGATGATTTTGTTATTATGTATCTGGATGACATTCTGATATTTAGTAAAACGTGGGAAGAACACTTAAAGCATGTTAAGCAGACATTAGATGTTTTGAAAAGAGAAAGACTTCATGTTAAACTCTCAAAATGTGTATTTGGTTAAACATCTCTAAATTATTTGGGTCATATAATGGGGGGTGGTGAATTGAAAATAGATCCCTCTAAGGTGGCAGTCATTGTAAACTGGCCTAAACCCAAGTCTGCTACAGAAGTGAGAAGCTTCTTAGGGGCAGCACAATATTGGAGGAAGTTCATTTCTAACTTTTCCTCAAATGTAGCTCCCTCACATGCTTTAACAGGATTGAACAAGGTGTTTCAGTGGGGAGGCAAACATCAGAAAGCCTTCGACACCTTGAAAGAAAAGATTAGTATAGCACCGGTACTAGCACTGCCTAATCTGCAAAGACCATTTGAGATCCAAACAGATGCCAGTGACTATGCCATGGGAGCAGTGTTGACACAGCACGATAAACCCGTATGTTATAATTCTGAGACTTTTAATCCTGTAGTAGTTAACTATCCTACATATGATAAAGAATTGTATGCATTAGTTCAGAGTGTGAAAAAGTGGAAACATTATTTAATGGGCAAAGAGACAGTAATACATATTGATCATCAACCACTTCAATATCTACACTCTGAAACTAAGTTGTAGCAATCAAGACACTATAGATGGATGGGTTTTCTACAACAGTTTCATTTAGTCAACAGATATAAAAAGGGCATACACAATAAAGTCGCAAACGTGTTATCTAGACCTATTATAAATGCCTCTACTATACTTAAGCATAATTTTGTGCTATATGAAAGTTACATTGAACAATATGCTCAAGATATAGACTTTAAAGATGTATATGCAACTTTGAGTCAAGGCAAACGAGTAGAAGAATTGGATTATCATGTGAAGGACCGACTCTTATACCATTGTGGGAAACTTTGCATTCCACAAACTGAGAGAGTAAAGATAATTAGAGAAGAACACACTTCTCTAATATCAGGTCAATTGGGGGTAAGTAAAATAGTTGCACAACTGCAAAGGTTTTGTTATTGGCCAAAAATGAATGAGACGGTTTCTAGATATGTAAGAGGGTGTACTATGTGTGCTAAAAGCAAGCCCAACAATAGAAAACTACACTTGTGTTAGTGCCTAGATTTACCTCAGGCTGAAAAGGTAAGATTCTAGGTCCACATCAAACCACGCTTAGCCTCGTAGCTAGCCCTATGAGGATAGGAGAGGGCTCTCTCCGGGTCAATCTCAGCAAAAGATAATCAGATGGGGCTTGAGATGACTGATTTTACAACTAATCTTAGGCTAGGTATGAAGTGCAAGGATTTGATTTGAGTTTTTTGGGGGGTTTTTTGGAAAAAGGGAAAGGCAAATTTGGGTCCAGGGATGAGGCCAATTTTTTGCAGAGTTCCGGTTGGGGCAAGGTAGGCAGTAGTTTTGATGCTTTGGATTAAACGAATGGATAGAAAAGACCGCTAAGGAGCTGAAAATGGCAAGAGGCTGCAAGAATCCTCTCCAAACAAATGAAAACATGTAAAACTAAACAAAGTTTAAGGCAGAGCACAACAAACTCATGAATTCTACCTTTGTCACTCAATTTGTTTAATTTCAGAAGCAAAGAGAAGGGAAATGGCATACATAAATATCAGTGAACTTACAAATTACATAGAGAAGAACACCATTAAAACACAGAGCCACAAGGATCCCAAAAAGTGCTGCAAACCCTGGTCTTTCCTTTGCCAAAAATGCAAAAATCAAATGTACAATGGAGTGCCAAGCAATCCCAAGTGTCCAACCCTAAAAATGACTGAGAAATTACATGATATAGACAATACTAACTCCTTCCCATGCCTCTAGGGGTCGAGCTCATCATTCTAGGAGCTATTTCAACCATATATAAACAAAGAGCTGAAAAATAGGCAAAGAAACAACTTGCCTCTATATGAAAGGAAACTGGTTCATTCACTATCTTTTCACTTTTTAGTGAATGAATCTACATGGATGAGTAATAATGTGCCAAAATTACATCAAAGTTATGAATTTCATCAAGATAGATCAAGAGTTACATAAAAAAGTGAAACTAGTCAAAACTAGGCGAATTTCTGAGCTGCTGAGTGAAAAATAGGCCAAATTTCTCTATGCGCCGCGCCTGAAATCTGTATGCGTAGCACAACTTTGAGGCTGATTTTTAGGGCCTTCCTGAAGTCCAAATTGAGCTCATGATAGCTTGTTGGAAATCCCTACCTGTCTACTTTCCAACCAAAGTGGAATTTCTGGAGTTGGTGTCCATTTTCCCTTCCACAAATCCAATCTCCCAACACTGCTTCATGTGGGTGCAAAAGGTGGCAGAAAGGTCATTTTTTGTGTGTTTTTGACCCTTTAGGCAACCCAGAACTTGATGAAATCCTTAGGTAATTCATGAGCATGCATAAATTTTCATAACAAATACAGAAATGCAAAGTTTTCCTCCAGAGGATCTCCCAATTATAAGCGCGCGCCAAGTGGCACTACGCGTTGGGCAGGGAAATCAATTTTGAAGCCAAAAAATTCAAAATTGACAAAATTTTCTCCAAATTTGCTGAAATTTGGACTGAAGGTCCATCATCAAGTATCATGCTCAGCCAAAGAAGCTTCAGCCAAGATTCGGAGCCTATCATGGCTTTTGTGTCGTTTTAGTGCCCTCCTTAGTCTTGCCTTCAAGATCTTGATCCTCGCCTTGCAAACATGAGTTCGTGCCCAATAATGGTTTTTCATGCGCCTGAGCATGTCCTTGTCCTTGTTTGACTTCTCCAACAGCTTCTCAAGATGAATGTTGACCCTCTCAAGCCAAGACTCTCGATCAGCGTTGATCTCTTGCTTAAGTGAAGTGAGCTCCACCCTCCTCCTTTAGGGCAGCTTTGGCGATTTTTCTTTATGTTTTTGCCACCTCTATGAGGCCTCCTGGGTGCATGTACCTATGTGGGAGAGTCAGTGTGTGTCTCTTCTTCATGATCATATGACGGATCATATGCCATCTCTACTAGTGGATAAACTGTCTTGGAGCTGCCTTAAACTGCCTTGATGCAAAATAGGTGATTTTATGGTGCGCCTTGACCTTTGCCACCAAGGGGAACAGTGATAAGTGGGACTGTGGAGGGTAGAAACAATGAGGGATTTAGGGACTGTTGGGGTAGGGTTTAGTTAAGGGAATAGGGAATTAGAGAGTACTTTGGGAGCTTTGATATAGGACTAGGGTTTGGGAATAGTGGGATTAAGTATTAGGGTTTTTAGTTTTATGGATAAGGGGATAGGTGAGTGTGAATGAAAGGGGAGAGGGAAAGTAATATGAGTGAAGTGTAGTGAGAGAAAAATGAAAATGGGGATACAATGGAAAAACTACAATTTTTCAAACCCTAGGCAATTTTCTCAACACAACTTTGCAAGGAACTAGGGTTTTGTTTTTAACCTATTGAAACACCATAAACACTGATGCAAACTCATACATTGGAAATATGTAAGTGTTAACTTACTTTTGGACTCTCTATGCGCCACACCATCTCTATGCGTCGCGCCAGTGTATTTTTTGCACTCTGGAGGGCAGCCCAATGCGCCGCGCCATCTCTATGCGTAGCACCTTTTTGCAGGAGCCTTTTGGAGGCCTTCCCGATGTCCAAATTTGGTGAAGGATAGCTCGTTGGAAAGGAATTTGATTCTAATTTCCAACCCAACTAAAATTTTTCAATTTAGAGTTCATTTGCCCTGCCAAAAATCAAATCTCCTAAGACTGGTCAAAATGTGCCAAATGAGGTTGCCTCAAGGCAGAGTGCTGTTGCAGTCAACTTTTGAAGATGTTCCTCAACTCAAAATTGAGCTCATGATAGCTCATTGGAAATATATTAATGTCTAGTTATCATTTGACTCATTGAAAAAGTAATTTTGCCAACCAAGCTCGGAGAAAACTTGATTTTCCCAAGGTCACTTCAGAGGTGCATCAATTCTCCCAATGCAACTGTATTTTTGACATTTATCTAAAACCATGACACATGTGTAAAACGTGAAGGAGGTTTTTCTTACTTGGACTATTGTGGACAAAAACCTCTCTCAGTTTCCCAAAATTCATCTTTTATTGCTCAGAAACATCATTGAAGTAAAACCTATCTCGATGTGTGGAACAGGGGATTTGTCGAAATGAAGTGAAATGAAGGGGATAAAGGGCTTCTAAAGTCTTGAGAAAATTTTTGGAAGTAGGGAGGGATGATAGGAATTAGGGGAAAGTGGAATTTAAAATATTGAATGAGGGGAGGAGGTCCAAAAGGGAAAAACATAGGCCTAGCCTAGAAAATAGGGTTTGTAGCAAGAAACTACGGTTTGTGCGAAAATGAGGAATTTGGGGGATCTCAGTGTTGGGAAGTGTTTAATAAGGTACATTAAGGATAGGGGAAGGTGTATGAGCATGAGGATACAAGTTTTACTGATGATTTGACCATCCAAGAGAAATTAGCTTCAAAACCCTATGAGAGGGAAATGAACCTTACTTAGGCACAACTAAAGCATGAACAAGGCGTAAAATGACCTAGTGGAACTTGACATGATGATGAAAACCCTCTGAATGATGGTACACTCAGCTGAATGGTGACATGGACCGACATTTGGACAAAATTGAAAGGAGTGAAAGAAAACCCTAGACCTAATACCTAGTGACCAAATTTTGCTTGAAGATTCACTAAAATGACAAAATTTGACCTTGACACTTTAAAATCACTTTGTAAGAGCATGTTTGATCACTGGAGGAAGACTGTAAAGACTGACACTAACAGCTTGTACACTCCATTACCAGTTCCTCCTCACCCTTGGGAAAGTGTTTCCATGGATTTTGTTGGAGGACTGCCTAAATCTAGGAAAGGTCATGATTATCTATATGTTCTTGTGGATAGGTTCAACAAAATGTGTATTTTGGTACCTTGTAATATACAGATTACAGCTGAACAAACTACAAAACTATTCTTTGAACATGTATGGGTTCATTTTGGACTACCCACTTCCATTGTATCTTATCGGGACACCCAATTTGTGGGGAAGTTTTGGTAAAGTCTGTGGGAACTGATGGAAACCAAACTGAAGAAAAGCACAGTGTTTCATCCACAATATGATGGCCAGACAGAAGTAGTTAACAGGACAGTGATCCAGTTACTCAAAGGATGTTGCAGCAAACATCCTAAGCTTTGGGATGAACATTTGTGTTATGTGCAGCATGCTTACAACAGAGCAAAACATTCTTCTACACAGAGATCTCCTTTTGAGACCTGTTTTGGTTTCACACCAAGGTCTCCGATTTTGTCTTTGGTAAAGATACCATGATTGAGGGAAACAGTGACGGGGATAGGGCAACTAGGTTCATTGAACAAATCCAGGAGATCCACCAGGCAGTATAGAAATAGCTGGAAAAGAGCCAAGCCAAGTACAAGGCTAGGGATGACAAGCATCAGATGGAGCATAGTTTCCAAGTTGGTGACCAAGTCTGGCTATATATCAGCAAGGACAAGATACAAGGTGAAAGTAAAAATCTAAATCCTATCAGGTATGGACCTTTCAAAATACTTGAGAAGATTGGTGAAAATTCTTTTTGCCTTGATCTACCAGCTAACATGCACATCTACTCAATCATAAATGCAAATTGCTTGAGATTGTTTGAACCCTCACTGATTGAGGATCCCGAAGAGCAAAATCAATTGCCTTCTATTAATGACCTACTACCTAAATATCTTAATGAATTGTAGGAAGACACAGTTTTGGACAGGAAGGTGAGGACGACACGCAGGGGAGATTTTGAGTACCTCAGAATTGGGCTCAAAGGTTCAAAGCCAAGCAGTGCAAAGTGGATAGGGATTGGACAAGTGAGACAATTGTACCCTCACTTAGTCGATGCTTGAAAACCAACTTTTGGTGGTCCAAAAGCTTTTTCAGTGGGAAGGTTGTGATCCGAATTGGATCCATGAAGATTTTTCACAGCACCATGACTGTATCAAATCAGGAAAAAACTTTGAATTCAAGAGCACAGAGCGATCAGGAAGACCTCTGAACAGTGGCAGTTGGCAGCCAGTGAGGAACGACGTGGACCTCGGTCAAAGCATGCTAACCGAGGCCCATGGATACTGCGAAGGAGGCCAAACTAGCACTCGGGAAGCCCAGGTCCGGAAAAGGAGGTCGTTTCTGATGCGCGATTAGCACTTCATCGAGCAAGCCTCGAAGCTCTCAGTCGCATGGAAGCTGGGAAAACCGTGGGGAAAAGCGCTAAAGGCTAAAGGCGGGACCCATGCTCCAAAACCGACGATATATCGGGGGCACCCTTAGCCAGTAAGCGGATTTGGAGAAAAACAAGTGATTCCACTCAGTGCCCAACGTGTGGCAGGCGAAGGAGAGAGAAAACGCCGCTCATCGCGCGCTAACAGTCGAGCAAGTAAACTGCGTGAAATGAGCGAATGACGTCGGATTTGGGGGCTCCAGATCTAACGCCTGAGATCGCGCCTGATGGGGAAACTAGAATTGACAGGGGATTAAGCCGCGACAGAGAGAAGTTTGACGTCCGATTTGACCATTGAGGTGACAGATGAGTCATTTCCTGACGTAACCAAAGAACTGAACCGACAAGGAAGAGCTGGCGCAGTTCATAAGAGGATAAGTGGCTACTCCCTGTGAGTCGTTAATGATGACATAGAGACGGGGAACTCCAAACGAGCAACAGCTGTTGGAAATAATACTGAGAGGGGGGGGTGAATCAGTATTAGCAGATCAGATACTTTTTCATTTTCACACTCAGATTCATATACGCGACTTCAGTTAAGGATATACGCGTATATACGCGACTGTATTAAATGCAATAAGCGTATATGCAGCAATATTATGATTCAGTTAGTTTATCTTCAGCAGAACATTATTAACCACATTAACAGTAAACAAGTACAGATCATCACACACAAGAAGCACACATGAACACCATGATATAAGGTGGAAACCCAATGTGGGTGAAAACCACCTGCTGCAATTTGTTTCTATCTTCCTTTAATAAGAAACTTCTTTTAC
>APFE031591040.1:0-24798 GCA_000404065.3 Pinus taeda | reverse complement strand
TTAAGCTGAGGTGAATGGATGAGAAAGACAGGTGAGGAGCTAAGGAGGGAAAACAATGACTTTGAATCCTCCTTAAACAGTAGAAAACATTGAAATTAAACAAACTTAAAAGCAGAGCATGACAGTCATGAATTCTTACTTTAACACTTCGTTTGTTTAATATGCAGAAGGAAAAGAAAGGAAATGATTCACATAACACACTTACAGGTACATAGAGAAACACACCATCAATACATGTAACCACAAGAATCCCAAAAAGGACTGCAAAACCCTGGTCTTCCTTAGCCAAAAATTGCAGAGATACAGTGAAATAATACAATGATAGCTTCTCCCTCAAGAGTCCAACCTTCCAACCTCTGAAAATGATTAAGAAAATACATAATATAGGCAAGCCAACCTCTTCCCTTGCCTCTAGGGGTCGAGCTCACTATCCTAGGAGCAGTTTGAACAACTTCTAAACTAAGCACTACAAAATAGACAGTCAAAACAACTTGCCTCTATAAACTTGGAAATCAGTTCATACATTCAATTTTTACCCTTTACATGAGAAATTCTTCTAGAAGAGTTAAACAAGAGTAAAAGTATCCAAAAAGTATCACAATTACATCCATTAAGATCATCATTAACCTTAGAAAGTCGAGAAAGGTCAAAACTGGAATTTCTGGGCTGAACTCGTTAAATCTGGCAACATTTCCTCAACGGGTCGCGCCCCTTTTCTCAACAGGTCACGCACTTTGGAGCTCTGTTTGGAGGCCTTCCTGGTATCAGAATTGGGTGCAGGATATCTCGTTGGAAAGGTCTGCAAGTCTAATTTCTAACCCAACCAGAATTTTTAAATTTGGAGGTCATTTTCCTAGTCAAAACTCAATTCTCCCAAGACTTTGTCTGCAACTCAGAAAAGGGGCAGAAAGTCAAAATTTTCATGTATTTTGACCTTTTGGAGGCCCAGAACTCCATAAAAAATCAAATCCATCCATAGGCATATGTAACTTTACATGAAAAATCAAAAAATGCTGAGTTTTTGCAAAACAGAGCTACGATGACAAAGGGTCTCATCGGGGGTGAGACCCGTTGAGAAGCCAAAACCTGTAAATTTCCAAAAAATTCCAAAATTACCCAAAATTCTCAAAAAAATTTGGGATTTGTGTTGTAGCTGATGCTAGTGAGTGCCATGATCTTTGAGGGATGCCTCCGCCAAGATATGGAGTGGATTGGTCCTTTTCTTCCGCCTAAGAGCCTCAGACAACCTCCTTTGGAACATTTTCATTCTGGCCTTGCATTTTTGACATTTCTTTAAAACCATGACACCTGTAAAAAAAGTGAAGGAGGTTTTTCTTCCTTGGCATGTTGTGGACAAAAAGGTCTCTCATTTTTGAAAAATCATCTTTGATTGCTCAGAAACATCATTTTAGTGAAACTTATCCCGATGTGTGAAACAAGGAATTTTGTCGAAATGGAGCGAAATGAAGGGGATAGGGGGCTTCTAAATTTTTGGGGAAATTTTTGGGAGTAAGGAGGGATGTTAGGAAGTAGGGGAAAGTGAAATCTCAGAGATTGATTGAGGGGAAGGGGTCCAAAAGGGAAAAACACAGGCCCAACCTAGAAAATTGCCAGGTTGTAGCTAGAAACTAGGGTTTGTGGAAAAATGAGGAATTTGGCGGATCTAAGGGATGGGAAGTGTTTGATAAGGTAATTTAAGGATAGGGGAAGGTGTATGAACATCAGGAAACAAGTTTTTCCATTGATTTAACCGTCCAAGAGAAATTGCCTTCAAAACCCTAGGAGAGGGAAATGAACCTTGCCTAGGCACAATTGAAGCATGGATAAGCTGTAAAATGACCCTATGGAACTTGACATGATGATAAAAACCCTCTGAATGATGATAGGCTCAGCTGAATAGTGACATAGGTTGGCATTTGGGAAACTTTGAAATGAGTGAGAGCAAACCCTAGACCTAATGCCTACTGACCAAATTTTGCTTGAAGACTCACTGAAATGAAAAAATTTGACCTTGACACTTCAAAATCACTTTGTAAGAGCACATTTGATCATTGGAGGAAGGCTGGAAAGACTGACACTAACAGAGCGGAATGAATGTGCCTCCTCCTGCTCATGTTTTCATCTAATCTCAGTACAATTTTGTTTTAAAATCGATGCCTTTATTTTATTTTGCACAATATTTCTACCTTCATTATATTCTATTTTTATTATTGTTGTATCTTGTTATTGTTGTCTTTCTCGTTGGGAATCTAACTTTGGAATTGTATCTCATCAAATGTTTTCCTTCCTCTTGTGAATGTCACCACTATTTACTACAATGAAAAATATTCACACATGGAATTATTATATTTGAATATTGAGAATCTAACAATTATATTACAGGGTTACCCGTTGTGGTGCGATGAGGACCAGTAGTTACACCTAGAGCGGGAGGGCTATCTAGTCCTCAGTGATGTGGTTTTAGGTTGTTCTCAATTACCGAGACAATATGTGCACGAACACCACCCATAGAAAAAATAACAACTCTTGCATGCATAAGGGACTCGTCCTAGCTCATATGGATCCATAGATTCTCGACATTTCTTTAACTAAATATTGACATGAAATTCAGATTTCTATGACCCTCAAACTAGCATCACCTTAGTCAATATTATGAATGCAACTAGTTCTGTTTTGGGCCTAAATTAGAGTGCATGCCCTCCATTTTTGTCGATATTTGTCATAGACCTTGTGGCCTACTAACCACCAAAAGATATGGTGTCAACCCTCTCCGCTATTTCATAATTTGATGTGACTTTCACACTAAGAGACCACTAAAATCACATGCCCAAGTTCTAATGAGAAACCTATCTTCAGCTCGATTTGTTAGAATAGAACCAACAATATGCCATCCTACTTCATATATCGAACCCCATAAGGTATGTGGCATTATTGTAAACCCTCACATGATGATATTGCTCTTGGTGGATGATCATCGACTCCATTTAGTAGCCTTTACTTGGCCCTCTAACTCAGCCTACCATAGGACTACATCTCTCCTCTCCTCCTTGATCAAATGATATTTTTCTCACTTTATGTTCTTTCAATCATCATAAGGCCTGCTTAAATATATTTTACTAGGCCTATTAAGAACCCTCAAGAACATATGGGTTTTATCCACCTAGACCTTAGGAAATATTAATTTTCCTTTTTATTTTTCTTTTAGATTTTAAACCCCATCTTGGGTTTGAAACCCCTTTTCTTGGGTTCGTTTCCCACAAATCATTTTGCAACCAAAGGCACACAAACCCATTTCACTGGTCTTGTGGAGTACCTCCCAAACTACATAATTCAACAACATAGTCTAGTTGTAGTAATTTTAACTTGGTAAAGCTCTTGCAGTCAAGTGAGGACTTGGTTGGCTTCACAAGTTACAAATTAAGGGTAGTTGTTAGAACATGATAATGAGAAAGGGTGAGGGCATGCCAAGGAATGAAAAGGTGCATTCCGATCAATGTTAATGCATACTTATGAGTGTTAGGGAGTGTTGGGGCATCACAAGAGAGAACTAGGTCAAAGTGCATGGAAAGGAATGAATGAGAGTTTGTGCGAGGGAGTTTTAGCGAATTTAAGTGTGCCAAGGATGAAGTGTGTTAGGATAAGTTCAGAACAATATTTAAAGGAGGTAGGCCTATAGTTGCAATAATAGCATCGACATAGTAGTTTTAGAAAAAGGGAGACTTTGTGATGGGAACAACATTGTTTTTCCTTTAACTGTTATTTTTATATGATATGCAACACACTTTGGGTGCATCCTCATGTTTTAAACTATTCTAGATAACTTTATATTGTACATTACTATGTATATGTTTTGGGGTACTTGGATAGTGTCGACTTCTATCTTCTGTGTCTTGCGCATCTTATGGTTCTTGAAAAATTTCAGTTAATTATCTACTATTTATATGAACTTGACATACATGTGAAATATTTCTTGTGTAAGCTATATTACTTAATTGTTTTATGCTAGTTGTGATCCTTGTCTTCGTTATTAGTTAAGAGGGATAAGTTGAGCTTGGACATGAGTCGCCTTAGACATGATATAGGCAGTTCTTAGGTGAAAAACACACATTCTACTTGCAGTAGGTGCAATTGGTCAAGTTGTTGTGGTTGAAGCATGCCAATGTCACATAAAATGTAGTAGCCAAGGACTTGATTGGGCTGCCAAGTCATGAAAACATGTAAGGCTAGATGTGAGTTGCTAACATGTGCTAGATAGTGCAAAGGCATGTCAAACATGCTAAGATGTGCCAAGTGTTAAGGCATTCCAAGATGTGCAAGGTTGTGACAATGTGTGCAAGGGACTATCAAGGAAACAAAAGGGAGAAACAAGTTAAAATACAAGCAAATGAAAACATAAGAGGGTTAATAAGTCACCAATTTACCTTTTACAAGAGGGGAATTCTAGGAACACCAATACTAAATTCCAATAGGTGCCAAGTCTTAGCACATTCTAAGTGCCAAATCTTCTTTTGTTGTTTCTCATCTACTTTCCAATAATTGATCTCAAATAAATTTAATAATAAACCATGCCAAAGAATACCAAGGCATCTCAACTCATGCTAATCATGCTAAGAATTTCCAAGAGCCAACACGTGCCAAGTGCCAATGTGTGTCACAGAGTGTTATGCATGTTATGAAGTGGCAGGTCATGTCGAAGAGTATTAAGGTGTGTTAGAGAGTTCAAATGCATGCTAAAGAGTTTTAGTGACTACTAGGAAAAAATAATGAGCACTAGGTCAAAATGCATGGAAGTGAATGAATATGAGGGTGTGTGAGGGAGTGTCACTGAGTGCTAGTTGTCATGCCAAGGAGGGAGTGACAAGGTATGCTAAGCACTGGTAAGGCATGCTATTGAGTACAAGGGCATGTCAAGAAGTGCCAAAGTGTGCTAAGGAGTTCTAGGGTGTGCTAATATGTGAAAAGTAGTTCCAAAGCATGCTAAGACATTCCAACTACTAAAGCATGCTAAGATGTGCAGGGTGCTAGGGTATGCCAATATGTGTCAAGGAGTGTTAAGGAAGAAAGGGGAGAACCAAGCAAAAAAGCAAGGAAATGAACACATAATAGGGCTAATAAGTCGAGAATTTATCTTTTTCAAAAGGGGCATGCTAGGCACAACAAAAATAGGTTCCAATGCATTCCAAGTTCCAATGTGTGCCAATTTCTAATGTATGTCAATGCATGCCAAGGTGTTCTAGGGAATGCTAGGAACTACATGGAATGCAACATATGCTAGGAGTTTGCTATAGTGTGCTAGCGAATGCAAACATGTGGTTGGGTGTCCTAGTCATGTCAATATGTTCTAGGTACAAAGATGTTTCAAGATATGTGTGGTTCGAAGGAATGTTATTTTGTGCCAAAACATGTTAAGGTGTATGAGGAATATTGACGAGTGTTGGGTATCTTTCATTAATATAATTGACAAATATTTATTATGTTTTAAATAATATAGTTCCTACACACACTAGTGCAACTTTATCTGAAGGGGATTTGCTAGATAATAAACCTAATAGAGATGAATCATGTGTTGACTCATAGGAAAACTATATTCTTATGGGAAATGATACACACCAATTACTTCTTAACAAATTGACTAACTCTAACCACTATGGCCTTAGATACATAATGAAAAAGACTCCATAAAAATGGTCTTAAATCATTGTCTTTTGACAAAAAAATATAGTTACAACCTTTTAGTGTCCCTCACCAAAATTGTTATTGAACATGGATTTGGTGACCAACCTGAAAGGACCATCACTATATACACTACAATAATGTTTTCTTAAAAACTCTCACCATATACGACATTGGGGACAAACGCTAAAGGTCCATCACAAGCATGATCCTCACCAATGCCCTTTTTTGTTGTAGTGATACACTCATTGTTCAGTGGTTCGTCGAATAATCTGGGGTCTCGGTGGTTCCTTGAAGAATTTGCGGTCTCGATGGTTCGTTAAATATACTTAGGCTCATCGAATAATCATACAAACATATGGTACAACTCTAACAACCTCACATTGGGTTTTCTACACTCAATACAACTTTGAAATATTCATACGTTCCCACTTTCCCTCCCCTTTCTAACTTTTGTCTACTTACGCTATGAGTACTTCCCCTCATATTTCTAAGGCCCCCTCTAGTCAAGGGAGACCAAAAGTTTCATTGAAAATGGATTTATTCACAAACTTGAAACGACCATCTTTATATACACTTACAAAAATTGTTTTTTTAAGGACCATCACCATATATGACATTGGTGACAAACCTTAAAGGTCCATCAGAAGCATGACCCTCACCAATGACCTTTTTTGTTGTAGTGATACACTCATTTTTCTATAGTTCGTCAAATAATATGGGGTCTCGGTGGTTCGTTGAATAATTTACAGTCTCGATGGTTCGTTAAATATACTTAGGCCCATCGAATAATCATAGAGATCTATGGTACAACTCTAACAACCTCACGTTGGGTCTTCCACACTCAATACAACTTTGACAGGTTCATACGTTCCCACTTGCCCTCCTCTTGTTAAGTTATTCGTACTTACACTATGAGTACTTCCCCTTATATTTCTAAGGTTCCCTATAGAAAAGGGAGACCAAGTAAAATTACCATAAATATTCTTTATGAGTACATTGAATCTTTAGAAAGATAAAGAGAAGAAAGAGAAAATCATTTTAAACTAGAACTAATTACAATGCTTAACAATAACCACAAATTGTTAGAAAATAAAATAATCACACTCGAGACTAAACTCTAAGGAATGAAAAGTAGAATTAAAGAAATAGAACATAGTAAACAAATAATGGTTAAAGAAATGACACTTTTAAAAGAGAGATTTAAAATCTGAAAGAAGAACTACACAATAAATCAACCCTAAATAACACAGAAAATAAATTAGATATTAAGACCATAAAAGAGGAAATTAATAAACTAATTATACTTGACCATGAGTGCCACAAAATATCCTTACACCTTATAATTGTTGGTCTAGAAGAAAAACAATAAAGACACATTATAGAAGACACATTATAAATAGTTAAAGAACAATTAAAAACAAATCTCAAACTCAAACAACTTATCTCATAGAAGTAATAAGGTTAGGAAAAATACTTGAGCATAAAAATAGACTAATCCATCTCAAGGTCAATTGTAATGACCAGAAATTAGATATACTCAGGAAATCCCTGAGCCTAAAAGGAACAAGAATATTTATAAATGAATATCTCATTCTAGAAGACCAAGTTGAACTTAGAAAGGAATTCCAAAAGGTTAAGGAAGAAAGGAAGGAAGGGAAATGGGAAATCGTTAGGAATAGGAAAGTTATAATTAGAGATAAATTTCCAAATACGAGTAATAAATCAGGATTAACATTACTCCATATCCTCTTCTAGAATTGTCTTGGCTTTCCCTAATGTAAATCTCCTATGCTAAGTTGGATCCCGAGTGATATTGATCTTATTATTTTAGTTAAGACTTGGGAACATGATGAATCTAGGGTCCCTCACCTTCATGGATTAACTCTTTGGTCAACTTTGAATAAGAAATCCTACCATAGGGTTTTTGGTGGTATATTCGATTATATAAGGAACATTGTTTCCTCTCACATCTAACTTCATAAAGTTGACCCCTTCAATTAGTACATCTCGACCGAGATCTCTCATTCTCCCACCAATATTATCGTTCCTATAATCTACTATTTGACTTCTATCAACTCTACATCCTATAACAAAAAAAGCATGGATAAGAATTTCAATTTCAATACCTTAGAAAAAGATATCTAACCTAATGAATGAAGGTAATATCCTTTTTCTTAAGGACTTCAATGCTAGAACGGTTATTAACCAAGCTATTATGTTAACTAAAAACTCTAAACCTCACCCCTTGTGGTTTCATGAAGATGGTAACTTAGCTAATAGATTCAAGAGAAACTCTGAAGACATAATTGAAAACTTATTCACCACCAAGCTCGCAAACTTTGTAGTTCCCATGACCTAATCATGTGTAATGATATTAACAAGTGGCCTCTCTCAAGTCACATGATGTGTTTCCATGGTTTGGGTATCAGTGCCATGGATTATGCGATTTCTGATACACATGTCCTCAACCGTGTTACAAAATTTGAGCTACTTAATGAGTATGATACTGACTCTGACCACAGACCTTTGTCTTTACCCCTCAATCTTGTTATGCATACCACCCACATGCAAAAGATCATTGAAAGAAAAAGACATGTTTTCTTCAATAGGAATAACATCAACCTTTTCTTAAGGGAGTTAGAAAGGGATTTAGGCTCCCTAACTTGTAATAATAAAAATGATCAAATTTATTACCATTTTACTACTACCCTTTCCATTAGCATTAAAAAGTTCTCCAATGAGACTTCGTATAAGAAAAATGATAGAACATCGAATCCTTGGTAGGAAAAAGATTGTAAAATTTCCAGGATAGCGATTAGAGAAGCTCTTAATGAAATAAATAAGCTCGAGAATATAAGTAGATAAAAAGATATCATCAAGACAAAGAATAAGTAATATATAAATAAGAGACAAGAGAACCTTTTCGACCTTTCTAAAGTTGTGTGAAAAACATTTTGGTCGAATGTGCTTGTTCATAAAGGTAAAGATAATCATTATATCCTCTTAGAAAATTGGGACAATTATCTTAAGAAGTTGTATGACTTTCCATACAACATGAGCACCATCTTAAACACTCATATTAAGGAAGATATATTTTCTCTCGAAGATGTTGAGTCTAGGATTAATAATATTTCTAATGTGAAAGCTAAATATGTTGAAGGATACGAAGCCGAGATCCTTAAAATGGAAAGATTTATCCTCATTCCTCCTCTCCGTAAGCTTCTCAATTTGGTGATGAAGCATGGCTTCCCAAATATTTGGACATGATACTTTATTCTATCTATCTTTAAAAATGGGGAAAAAGGCATTCCCTCTAACTACAAGACCATTATGATTAGCCACATCCTAGCAAATCTAGAGGGGCTCATTTTGGAAAATAAGCTTAGCCTTTAGCTTGAAAACCATGGCAAAAGAGCTAAATAGGAAACTGGTTTTAGGATACATCACTTGCCTATCGACCACCCTATCACTCTCAGGATCATTGCAGAGGAATATCGCAATATTAAAGTTGATATCTTCTGTTGTGTTGTGGACTTTAGAAAAGCTTTCGACATTTTTCCTCGAGATAAGCTCTCGGAGAGACTTGAAGAGATCATGGATCCTCCTAAACCAAGGATTGTTATGATCCATCTCTACGAGACTATCATTGCGAAGATTAAGACCAACGAAGGGTGGTCTAAAGATATTAAATGCAATATGAGGGTTAGGAAACATTTTCCCCTACCCCCTACCCCCTTTAGCATTTACATCGATAAGCTAGAGGAGTGTTTGTAAATTTCAAGTTGCAAGGGCACCACGCTTGCTGTTATAATCATTACTCTTCTCATTGATGTTGATGATATCATTTTTCTTGAAAAAATTCATGATTAATTAGACAAGTAGCTTAAGGCTCTTCATGTATACTACTCCAAGATGGGTATGGAAGTCAATACCGATAAGACTAAATTCATGATAATCAAATCCAAAAAGATCACCCATGGTAGTTTCGTCTATTGTAAACATAAGTTAGAGCACGTTTCTTCTTATAAATATTTGGGTATTGACATTCCTCATTAGCTCAAATGGAATTATAACATCGAGGAAAGGATTATTTGAGGCTGAAAATCTTATTATGAGCTTGAAAACAATGTATGTTGGTTGATATTTTCTTTTGGAGTAAAAAAGCTTCCTTTGAGACTCTCATCGCCCCTATTATGTTATACAGTGCATTTTGGGGTTGCAATATATCGAGAGAGTCACATTGAAATATTGAGATGACTAAAAAGAAATTAATAACATACAACCTCAAGATCAAGGGAAATACCCACTATCCTATCCTCTTCATCGAAGCTATCCTCTCCCCCATTGAAATTACGACTATGATTAGATATGTGATGTTTAAGAAGAAGCTTTACAACACGGACTCTAAGAGGCTCCTAAAAATTTCTTCTAACTTAAGTAAAAACCCCCACCTTTTCCTTAAGCGTACGTGACATAAGGATGTCAAGTCTTGGGTCAACCTTTGGGGGACTAAGGAGGAGATCATCATGGGAAGCAAGGATAATGTCAAAGATATTGTTACCTCCAATTTTAAAGACAAGTTGTTAGATAATAACGAGGTGGAGATTAAAAGGAAGCTAAGATATTATAAGGAGGTGATCAACCCCACCCTCGATAACCATAATTATCTATGTGTGTTGACTAGCACTAAGAAAAGGATGAACATCACTAGGATACAAAGTAATGCTTATGAGGTTCGAAGTGAAATTACGCAATGGGCTACTCCCAAGATTCCATGAGACAATAGAATCTGTCAGATTTGTGATATTAAGAAGGTGGAAGATGAAAAACAATTCATTTTTGACTTCCCGTCTCTAACTCACATCCACTCTAAATTCCTTAACATATGCCACATTTCCAATATCCTTGAATTTTCAAGGCAACCCAACTATAACGATCTTGGAGCCCTTCTTTCCCTTGTTTTTGATCATAGAAACAATATTTTGAATGTTATGGAACAAAATCACAAAATATAAGAAGAGATAGATCAACTACATTAAAATAAGCCTCTTTGAGGGGGAAATCTCCTTTGCATTACACAAATGAACAATTCTTGGATGATTGAAAAGATAAGACCTCCTTGTATATATAGGAGTCTAAGGGGTCATAATATAATTAGAGGCAACATAACAATAATATTGTAAAGGCACAAAAATAACAATAGTGAGCTTCTATGGGGCACAATAATAACAATATGAGGACTACTTGGGCACAACAATACAATAAGGGGGTTGCACTAATAACAATAAGGGGTTACACTAGTAGTATAGGGATCTAACATGCCCTTCTTCTCCAAGAAATTCTCATCATCAATTCTTGAGTAGGTATGGATGCTTTTGTATAAAATTATCATATTCCAATTTCGAATATTCAGTGGTTAAGTTCTTCCACTTGATGAGATACTTTAAAATTGATTGATTGCTTAGCTGTGAGGTTCTTGTTTGCATGACTGCTTCAGGTTCCATTCTTATTTTTCCTTCCTCATCAAGTTCCAACAATATTGTTTGATGTGGAAGCTTTTCGCTTATAACCTTCTGTAAGCATGAAACATGGAAAACTAGGTGCACTCGGGAAGACGTAGGAAGCTCCAACTTATATGCCATAGTACTAATATTGTTCAACACCTTGCAAGGACCATAATACTTTGGTGATAATTTCTTATCCTTCTTATATTTCTTTAGGCACATATGTTTGTATGTTTGTAGCCATAAAAATACCTAGTTGCGTAGATCAAAACTTGTTTATTTGCCATGTTAATATGCCTATTGTTTCATTTGATTCTACGTCAAAGTGAGGTTATCCTTTAAGAATTAGAGAACTTGTTGTTGATGCTCGATGTGATATTCCAGTACTTGGACCTTATAATGATTGTCCAAGACATTTTGGAGTTTTATAGAAATAGATGATTTCATTGTTGAACCTCTAGTGAACATAATTGTGCAATTACACCCCATTTTTATTTCTTTAGAATATTTGTCATTCTGTTATAGTTGATTATCTTTTCTGGCTTCCCTCTAATACCCCTTAATTCAAATTCCTTTCCTTCCATAAAAAAATCAAGAAAAGTTCTTGAAAATTAAAAAGCTATCGTATACAAATATTATAACCATTGTACTCCTACTACAACATCATCACCACCCATTGGAATGGAAAGTATTGGACTATTCAATACATATTCTCCAATCAATAACTTGATATTATGGCAATTTCGAGAACAATTTATGATTCATCCATTTGCAACCATAACTTGACACTATAGTACTCAATATAGGAAGCAATTAAATTCCTTGGCTATCCTACAATGAATAAAATTATGGGTACAACCCAAATGAATCAACATTATTACCTTTTTCTTCTTGATGTGCCCTTCTATCTTGAGAGTTTAAGGAGTGGTAATTCCCATTAATGCATTATAGGATATGGTCAACTTCATTTCTTCCTTCTTTGGTGTTGGTTCTTGGTGCATATCCTCTTCTTTTGACATTTCTTATTTCTTTTCTTCCTCCTCTTAATAATCTATGTAAAATGTTTTTTTCTTAGCACACTTATGGCCTTTAGTGTATTTTATATCACAACTATAAGAAGATATTTTTTCTCTTTTTTCCTCGAACTGTTGTGGTGTAAACCTTCTGGGTTGTGGAAGTCTTAGAGAAACAACACTTCTGTCTTTAGAGTTGTGAGTGGTAGACTTCTTTGTTACCATAATTTTTCTTTCAACTTTTTTGGCCACCCTGAATGCCTTCTCCAATGAATCAGGTTCCCAAAGGTGAACCTCATGGTGGATGTTATCTTTTAAAATCCCTATGAATACTTTAATCATATGCTTCTCTAAAATATCATTTACCCTTGTATTCAATTTTTGGAATTCCTCAATGTGCTCTTCCATTCAACCCTTTTGTTTGATATTTATTAATTGGCTAAAGAAGGTGTTACTCTTTATATCCTCATAATGTGCTATCATTTCCTCCATCAACATTGACTGGGTACCAAGTGCTTTATGAGAACAAATCCCTCTATACCATACAAATTGATTCAATTCTAAATATAAAAATGTAATATGTAACTTTTGTAACAGTTGCACATTATGTAGATCAAGATATTGCCCCATATGTAGTATCCATGTTACAAGATCCTTGTCATCAAACTTCCTCATATCGATATTTGGAATATCGTGGCTCTTCAATTCAACGTTAGGTTCTATGAAATCATGATTAACATTTATTTTGTCCTCATCACGAGTTTCCTCTACTACCTTTTCGCCATTAGGAAGCCTTACTTATAGTGTGTTTGCCCTAACTTCTTTCAAACCTTCTATGTCTTTCTTCAAATATTCAATATTTCCATTCAAATTTTCTTCTATATCATTGATCTTATTGATCATCACTTCGATGAGATTCTTCAAATCATCCCTCCAATCTTGCTTACTATGTATTTCTATTTTCTTGATTGGAGTCATTCTTTTTTCTTGGTTTTAGGAGCTCAATATTGAATCTATTGTAGCTCGGTAATTTCAGACTCCCAAGGTGTGAAAGTTTTTCCTGTGGTAGCCTTATGAGTCCTCTTCCCAACCCAAAAAGTATGATTTATATTGGATTCTTCAAGAAAGAGTTATGTCCAATCTTCCACGATGGCCTGATTATAGAATCGTTACGTAGAGGGAAATTGTGTCAAGTTCCACATGTCACTGTTTCAACCTTTGACCTTAAAAAATCTACCGAAAAAACTGTAGCCTCTCCTCTTTCTTTCACATTTTACGAAATTTGAATCTAATGATAAGAGAGAAAGTTATGATGATTTTCCCAAGGTCACCTCTTTGAGATGGAATTGAGAAGCCTACAAAGGCCCTAACTTCCTTAGTTCATATCTTCGAAAATATAGTGAGACAAGATATAAAATTAGGACACACGGTTCATCGAGATTTCAACTCAAATGGGTTTTAATTTCAGCTTGTGAAGCTTCACATAAAAAAAGTTATATTGAAGATTTCACGATGACCACTTTGAAGCAATGAAACCCTAGCATCAAAAGCTTCGATACCAAATATTAAGCAACACTCTCACAAATAGAAGAAGAGATAGATTAACAACTTCAAAATATGCCTCCTAGGGAAGCTTCCTTTACATTACACAAATGAACAATTCTTGCATGATACAAATGAAAAGACCTCCTTTCTATATAGGGGTCACAATATAATGAGTGTGGATATAACAATAATATTCTAAGAGAACAACAATAACAATAGTGAGATTCTATGGGGCACAATAATAAAAATATGGGGGCTACATGGGCACAACAATACAACAAGGGTGTTGAACTAATAACAATAAGGTGTTACACTAGTAGTATAGGGACCTAACATTGAATATTCTTTTTTTTTGAGGTCCCATAGAGAGCATTGGTCTTAGTGGACATTACTCATCATCATCATCAATGTTATAAATATTTAAATAACTTTAAATTTGTATTTTGTAAACAAAAATTGGTCAAATTTCTTATAACTAAATTTAATAACACCAACATCACCGATAAAATTTTTAAACTACATTAAAAGTTTAGTATTGGTGAGGCTACATCATGGTCATGTCATAGAATAACACATGAATAAGGGAGGGAGTTGACCTAGTGACCTAACATCAAGAAGTGCCTTAACAATGCACTCATCACCCTTTGTCGAAGATCCCATCCATGGACTATTTAAATTAAATGTTAATTAATGAATAAAATTCCATTATATATGAATCTCTACACTACAGAATATAGGATAAGGAATTTCTAAAATACAAGGATCACTATCAAACTTAATTTCCACGCTTCCTATTTCAAGCTAAGGTAGATGAGGATCTAATTAAGGGGGTAGATTAATTGTGAAGGAAATAAATTTTGGTGAATTAAATTATAAATATAAATAATATTTAATTAAATATAAAGTAATTTAGTTATATAAATTAAACAACATGAGTCAAGTTCCACTTTCACAACCCTTTGAGGATGGACCTCCTTAGCAACCTACATAAGATCAAACCTCAAAGAAAGAATTGCAAGGAGATGGTTGCTCCGGTACTATGAGGAGGAGACATGCTAGAATCAAATGAGTTTAGGGTTAATTCTATCCCCTCAAGCCTAGAGAAACACACAATTTAACCAAAAAAAGTATAACTAACACCAAAACAAAATTTTAATAACATAACATTATTATTAAAGACTTCACCCTTTAAATTGGAAGACCAAATTCTTATTGTTAATCCTAATATAACATTAAAATTTATAATTTATTGTATAGATAAATTATAATAAAAACCTAGGATATTCACTTAAATTCAAAACTAATTACAAATATAACCAATGTATATTATTATTGAAGTTGTGAATTACTTTACTGATCTAGTAAAACATAAAAATGAAAATATAGTCTACATACTGATGTTGGATGAGACTTCGACATATGTCCATTACGGTTGAAGTCAGCCACAACTCCCTATGAACTTTGCTCTATTGTTCCAAGGTTTCCCAAAGAAATTAATGTTGAAATCTCTCAAATGAAAATTAAAATTTAGGGTTTGCGTGGAAAGCAAAACAAAAGTTTCGTTTAAGTTGAATTTTTCAATGGAAATACGAAAGTATATGAAATTTAAGCTTAACAAAAATATATAGAAATATTGATTAGCTTAACACTTACAAAACACAATTCATTCCCATTGAAATTTGGAAGAAATATTAATCACTTAAAATTTAATATGCATTTAGGATTATATATAACTTTTTATTTAAAATAAAAAATTTGATATTATATTTATAATTATATATATATGATATTATTTATTATTTATATTATACTAATTAAAAAAAATAAATGGTTCGTATATAACTAATGACATTGATGAATTTATAAACATTGACAAGGGATATTATTTCAAAAATTTCTTTGATGACATCATTTATTTGGTTACAGGGAAAGTTTTTCATATAATTTTAAAATATTTCTATAGCTGTGATAAGATTTGAAAGTCTTTTAATTCTTGTATATGTGGCTATCAACAATATTCTTATAGATTACATTATTTAGTAGAATATTGAATGTAAACTATAAAAAAGAAAATATCTTATTCATTTTGTTTTCACTCAATTGTTTTACTTTATTGATTCTTAAACCCTTTTCTAAAAAAAACCTAAACATCACACCATTTACTATTACTTTTTGTTATAGCTATGTTTTGAAACTTGTATTCAATTCCTGTCAATTTTATAACAACTCTAATGATATCTCTCTAGAATTGAGAAGGACATGTTCTCATATATTTACAATTGTTTCCTTTCCTTAGCTTGATTCTATGTTACCCCATTATTCATTATACTCCTTTCTTTCACTTCTCAAACTCTACTTACTTTCCCATCTAGTTGTTCCTTCCAAAACTTCTTCACATGTTGGTCATGTTTATCTTCTATAACCATCTCTTTAATCCTCTCCTAGATGTTAGAGGAGAAAGTTTACTCTGGTGTGAGGTAAGTCCAAAGGTGATCAACCATTAATACTAACTTCCACCTCATTCATTGTTGATGCCTCTTGTATGCTGTGCAACTTTGCACCAAATTTATGTAGCTTGGGGAAATCTCTCCTCAAATGGTTTTCTCCACACTCCAACACCAATAGGCTCCTTTCTACTAACTATGGATTTTTGATGTTGTTCACCTTTGGTGAAGTTATTAAACCTTCCATCCTCTATTCCTTTCTTATATGGTCAAGTTCTCTACCTTCCTATTTTTCCTTTCTTATTCAAGTTAGCCAACACTTATGCCTTATGCTTACCCTATTCATAAAAGTGTTTAGTATTTAGAACAAACTCCCCCTATTGGATTCATCTTATTCTATTTTTTCTCAATATCCTTGTTGTGAAGGGTTACATACCTCTAGATCTTCGTCTTCTAATCCTTAATGTACCTTACATACCTTAGCAACTCCAATAATTTGTTGGTGTACTCTTCAGGTGTCATCTACCAAAGTTTGTGTTCATAGAACTCCTTCCCTCTAGTGTTATAATATTTTTCACACAAGTGCCTCCCTTGAAAGTACTTTTCAAACATTCTCCATGCTAGATCTCTCTAGTTGATTCATTTTATATTCTTGAAATCCTCCCACCATATATTATCCTTTCCTTTTAGACTAAAAAAACCACCCTAGCATTCTCTTCACCTACACATGTAGCTTGAAGTAATTTTTAGTTCCCAAATTCCAAACCTATACATGTTATTCTTTATTTACCTCTCCATGAAAGGTTGGGGCTCTTGCTTTCTTGAATTATTATTGCATGGGAGCCTTTCTCCTATTCATTGCACTATCGAATGATTGGCTAAGTCTATTTTATATTCTTTCTAGAGAGATGAGCAATTTTATTCCTGGCTTTCCATGTATTCTCCTCTATCTTGATTAGCTTCCCTCTCATTTCCTATCGTCCAATTTACAATTTTGGATATCTCATGGGTTTTCATTAGGCTTGTTCTTGCAATGATGGATAGCACCAACCTTATGTTGTCTTTGTCCTTGTAATTCTAATAGGTTTTTCCACAATATAACATTTACTTACATGTTCCATGAAAATCTTATCATTGTCTGCCTTTGCAACTTCTTATCTAAGGTCTTATACTTCTAAGATTTTGGATGAGTTTAGGAGTGAATTTCTCTTTCATCTTTCCAACTCGCTCCTCTTGGAGACCTCACAAAGTCATGTTCATAGAAGGTTTTTCAAATCTGCTACTCATAGTAAGTTGTAATTGTGAATGAGGTGTAATTGTGAATAGTAAATAGTGAGTTTGTGTGTTGAGACTATGGAGCTATAGTTGTAACTCCTTGTAGGCATGATTTGTATTATTGGTACTCAATGATGGCTCTGGTTTGATCTTATTATTGATTTCTAAGTGTTTCTTTGTAATATTCCTTAATATCATAACCACTTAGAACCTAATTCTAGCCAATTGTATGGAAAGAACTAGCTAGACAAAAGGTTGTAATCATATTTTTAATAAAAAATAAATCATTAATAAGTTATCCATATGTGTGAATATGTTTTGAATTTGTAAGTATTATATGAGAACTTCTTGAATAAATTAACATTTTTTTTATAAATTATTAACCACAGAAATTTGATGTGTTTGTGTAACCCTATTTTACTACATGTTTTGCTTTTATGGGTGCCAGGATGACTCAGATGTAGAGTCACTCCAGAATAATGATAGATTATCATTTTAAACTTGATTAATCTGATGTTTGCATGTTATTTTTGAATTTTTTGAGTATGATGTGGCTTGGCTTCACTCTCAGTTCTAAATGCAAAATAGTGAAGTAAGGAATTTAGCCAAAGGTAATGAATGCTGATGATGGAGGGTTGGAAATTGTTGTTTGGTTGGAGAAATCAAAGGCTATTGTAAAGGTTTTTGCATGGAAATTGTGCATTTCAAAATTTTGATTGGGTTTATTTTGGAAAATTTTATATAGTAAAAGTATTACATTACCTAGTCTGCTACCATAACAAGTTGCAATTGTGAATGGAAAATAGTGAGTAGTTGTAATTGTTAATCGTAAATAGTGAGTTTGTATGGGACTATGGAGATATTGGGATTTGGATTCATTTTGGAATCTTTAGTCTAATAAAAGTACTACATTACCCAGCCCTCCTATCATAGCAAGTTGTAATTCTAAATTAGCTATAATTGTGAATGGTAAATAATGAGTTTGTGTTTTGGGACAATGGAGCTATTGTTGTACCTCCTTGCAAGCTTTGTTAAAGTAGAATTTTATTTTTGGTACTCATTTATGGCTCTTCAAGTTTACTGGAAACTAAATGAAATTAGTTGCCTAGCTCTCAATAGCTCAAATCCCTATTTCTACTTAGGATTTTATGAAAATTTCTGGTTATGAGCATTATGTAAAGAAATTTTACAAAATATTCTTGGTTCCAATTATGAAATCCCTCGTATAAATAATGGTTCAGTTCATTCTCAAACCCTAATTTTCACTATTAATCCATGTGTTCATGGGATTCTTGCTTGTCTTCACTCATTGTTTTTCTTTATGATGTTAAACCCCCTTTTTCATGAAAAAAAAACCTAAGGATCACACCATTTACTATTAAGTTTTGTTATAGCTATGTTTCTAAACTTATGTTCAATTCCTGTCAATTTTATAAAAACTCTAATGACATCTCTCTAGAATTGAGAAAGACATGTTCTCATTTATTAACAATTGTTTCCTTTCTTCATCTTGATTCTATGTTACCACATTATTCATTATACTCCTTTCTCTCACTTCTCAAACTCAACTTACTTATCCATCTAGTTGTTCCTTCTAATACTTCTTCACATGTTGGAACAACTCTAATGACATATCTCTATAATTGAGAAAGACATGTTCTCATATATTTACAATTGTTTCCTTTCCTCAGCTTGATTCTATTTTACCACATTATTCATTATACTCCTTTCTCTCACTTCTCAAACTCTACTTACTTACCCATCTGGTTGTTCCTTCCAACACTTCTTCACATGTTGGTCATGTTTATCTTCTGTAAGCCTCTCTTTAATCCTCTCCTAGATGTTAGAGGAGAAAGTTAGCTCTAGTGTGAGGTAAGACCAACCTTGATCAATCACTAATACTAACTTCCACCTCATTCATTGTTGATGCCTCTTGTATGTTGTGAAACTTTGCACCAAATTTCTGTTGCTTGGGGAAATCTCTCCTCTAATGGTTTTCTCCACACTCCAACACCAATAGGCTCCTTTCTACTAACTATGAATTTTTTATGTTGTTCACTTTTGGTGAAGTTATTAAACCTTCCGCCCTCTATTCCTTTCTTATATGGTCAAGTTCTCTACCTTCCTCTTTTTCCATTGTTATTTAAGCTAGCCAAGACTTAGATATTATGCTTAGACTCTTCATAAAAGTGTTTACTATTTAGAACAACCTCCCCCTATTGGATTCATCTTATTCTATTTTGTCTCAATATCCTTGTTGTGAAGGGGTGACATACCTCTAGATCTTGGTCTTCTGATCAATGTAAGGTACATACCTTAGGAACTCCAAGAATTTTTGGTGTACTCTTCAGGTGTCATCTACCAAAGTTTGTGTTTATAGAACTCCTTCCCTCTAGTGTCATAATATTTTTCACACAAGTACTTCCCTTGAAAGTACTTTTCAAACATTCTCCATGTTAGCTCTCTCATTGATTCATTTTATATTCTTGAAATCCTCCCACCATATATCATCCTTTCCTTTTAGACTAAAAAAAACCACCCTCACATTCTCTTGACATACAGATGTAGCTTGAAGTAATTTTTAGTTCCCAAAATCCAAGCCTATACATCTTATGCTTTCTTTACGTCTCCATCAAAGGTTGGGGATCTTGCTTTCTTAAATTATTATTGCATGTAAGCCTTTATCCCCTTCTTTGCATTGTCCAATGATTGGCTAAGACTACTTTATATTTTTGTAGTATGGGGGATTACGCAGTGCATTATATTAGATATAATTTTAGGGATTCAACTGCGTTAAGTAATTCATTCAAACGTATGACCATTTCCATGAGAGGTAGTCGTAACTGACTAATTTCTCATGATTTTTGAATAGTTCACTTAGCACTCATTGCATCGGGTGATGCTCACAGGGTGAAGAAGTGGGATTGAAACTAGTGAAAGTGGAGAACGAATCACATAGCATCAATCATCACTTCGGGGCTTGCACCCGGTTAACCAGGAACTTCCCAGGAGGTCACCTCCTGGGAAGTCCTGGTACCGGGTGCAAAGCCCCGGAAGTGATGATTGATTGCTATGTGATTCGTTCTCCACTTTTTCACTAGTTTCAATCCCACTTCTTCACCCTGATGGACATCACCCGATGCAATGAGTGCTAAGTGAACTATTCAAAAATCATGAGAAATTAGTCAGTTACGACTACCTCTCATGGAAATGGTCATACATTTGAATGACTTACTTAACGCAGTTGAATCCCTAAAATGATATCTAATACTTTATATTCTTTTTGGAAAGATGAGCAATTTTATTCCTCCGTTTGCATGTATTCTCCTCTATCTTGATTAACTTCCCTCTTATTTCTTATCATACAATTTACAATTTTGGATATCTCATGGGTTTTTATTAGGATTGTTCTTGTAGTGATGGATAGCACCAACCTCATGTTGTCTTTTTACTTGTAATTCTAATAGGAGTTTCCACAATATAGCATTAACTTGCTTGTTGCATGAAAATCTTATTTTTTTTGTCCTTTACAAATTCTTGTCTAAGCTCTTATACTCCTAAGAGTTTCAATGAGTTTAGGAGTGTCTTTATCTTTCATCTTTCCAACTTACTTGTCTTGGATACCTCACAAAGTCATGTTCATACAACTTTGTTCAAAGCTGCTACTCATAGCAAGTTGTAATTGTGAATGAGGTGTAAATGTGAATAGTAAATAGTGAGTTGGTGTGTTGAGACTATGGAGCTATAGTTGTAACTCCTTGTAGGCATGGTTGCAATTGACGTTTATTATTGGTACTGAATGATGGCTCTAGTTTGATCTTATTGTTGATTTCTAAGTGTTTTTTTGAAATATTCCTTAACATCATAAACACTTAGAATCTAATTCTAGCCAATGGTACCCCCAAGAACTCGCTAGACAAAAGGTTGTAATCATATTTTTAATAAAAAAGTAAATCATTACTAATTTATCCATATGTGTGAATATTTTTAGAATTTGTACTCATTTTATGAGAACTTTTTGAATAAATTAACTTTTTATTAGTTATTTACAAAAGAAATTTGATGTGTTTGTGTAACCCTATGGCTTACAAAACACTGTTTTTTTTTACTACTGTTCAAAATTTGGTTTCCTTCAATGTCATATTTTTAGTGACATTTTTATATGATATAATGTACATATGTACATGTTTTCTTTTTGTTGTTGCAAAAAAAATTAAATATTGCATTTCTAGTATGTCCTTTAATTCATTAGATTTTAGTTTATTTACTTTATTTGCTATAAATAAATTTCTAAATAGTAAAACAACCACTAGAAACAAGACATAAAACAATGAGAATTACCCCATTATCTCACTCACCCAATGAGATTCTATGCTTTGAAAGTGAAGTCTAAAATGTTCCATCATCAACATGCCCCAACCACATTTATTTCTTTAATGAATAGTATTTTCAAGAAAGTACTTAGATCAATTTGTAAAGATCTTCGTTGATGATATTATAATTTATTCAAAAACACTGGAAACATCAACAATTATTAAGAATAGTGCTAAATACACTTAGAGAGCATCATTTGTATGTAAAATTTAGTAAATGTGAGTTTTATCAAGATTAGATTCAGTTTTTGGGTCATGTAATATCTAAAGAAAGAATTGCAGTAAGACTTGAAAAGGTCAAATAAGTCCTTGATTGGTTAGTTACTAGAGAATTGGAAAATACTCAAAGATTTATGGAAAACACATGTTATTATCATAGGTTGATAAATGGTTTTTATAAGTTGGCTTATCCAATAGCATCCCAACAAAAGAACGAAATTAAATTTATATCTACTCAAGGGAGTTTTGATTGGCTAAAATATTTGCTGATTGTTGGTCCCATAATTAAAACTTTTGATCCCAATAAAGACTTAGTAGTGTGTCCAAATGCTTATTTAGAGAGGTTAGGAGTGTTAATGAAAGACAATTATGTTATTCCCTATGAGTCTAGAAAATTGAAGGAGCATGAAAAGAACTATGTCCCTTGTGACTTAGAGTTAGCTACATTAATTCATGCTTTCAAAAATGTGAAGTCATTATTTTTAGTTAAGAAATTCAAGTTAGTAACTAATAATATTAGTTTCAAATATTTTTTTAGTCAACTAAATTTAAATGCAAGACAAGAAAGGTGGATGCCATTCCTTAATGAATTTTATTTTGAGATAAAACATATAAAATGGAAGGAAAACAAAATATCAAATGCACTTAGTGGAAGTATGACTTATATTTGTAGAATTAATACTAGTAGTATCAAAATGGATATCATTAAACATGTTAATGCAACAACCTAAGAATATCCAAAATATATAGAGATATAAGAAAAATTGTTGAATGAAAATTATCCAAAAGGAGAATCAGACTATCCTCCAAATGACTATGGTTTGCTCACATTTAAATGTAGACTTTATATTTCAAATGTGTAGAGGCTGAAGCAAGTGATTCTAGATGAGAATCATAAGATGGATTTTTCACTTACATAGGTTACCTAAATCCTATAACAACACTTACAAAGGAATTTTATTGGCCAAGGATGAAGGCATATGTAGCAAGGTACTTTACTAAATGTTTTGGGTGTCAAAAAGTTAAGGTAAAACAAGAACACCATGTGATACTATTAAATTAGTTGCCTATCCTTGAATGAAAATGGGATGTTATTTCCTTAGATTTGATAATAGGGTTACCTAGAACCATAAGGAAACATGAATCTATCATGGTTGGGATTCATAAAATAAGTAAAGAAACCCATTTTGTTCGTGTCCAAGTATGTTAAAGATGGAAATTTAGCTAAAGTATTCATGAGGGAAATATTCAAACCCTATGGAGTACTAAAAATAATCATTTCTCGCAAATATGCAAATTTCACATCAAATTTTTAGAAGGAACTTTTTACAGGGTCACAAACTCAATTAAATTTTAGTATTTCCTCACATCCTCAAAGAGAGGGATAGATTGAAAGAACTAATCAAATCCTTAGAGATATGATTTGTACCTACCCACTAAATGGCAGGATTGGTAAAGTTTACATATAATAAAAGTTATCAAGCATCTCTAAATATGATTTCTTTCAAACTAGTTTATGGATGGAAGTGATATATTCCCTTCAACTAGAGTCATCTAGCGTAAAGATTGTTTTTAGAATGTGATCTCTTAAGAGAGAGGGAGTGAGTGGTTAAACTTGTAAAGCTAAATTTAAAAACAACCTATAACACCCCCTTCCCACATCTTACTAAGATTTAATTCGAACTTTTAAGATAGCTTAAGGAACTTGAATGGATGAAATGACACAGTACACACATTCAACATCAATAATAGTACTCCTATGAACTATCCCGACCTCTCAAGTAACTAGACCTTGTATTCCAATGATTTTTTTTACCATTAAACTCCTTGAAGCTCCCTTGATATGGTAAAGAATGTGCCTACGAGACTCTCGACACTTGGAAGAATCATTTTTTGCTGAAATTTTCTTGCTGTAAAAAGACATTTTTCAGAAATAAAGAAGAGCTCTCAAACTGGTTTTCCCCAAGAGTTGTAGGGGGTTTTTCCAGGGTCACGTTGACCAAAATAATCAGTGTTTTAATGTGTTTTAATGGCTGTTTATTACTGTTGATTTTTATTTCTGCAATTTCCAGCATTCTGTAAATTTTCCAGAATTTGTGTTTTCAGCAAATTTATTTTTTCCAGCTTGTTGAATGTATGGTTATGGGAAAGGGCATTTAACTACATGGGAGAAATAAGGAGAAACTGAAAACCGGGGTGGGAAAACAGAAATTTTAACATGGTATCAGAGCTTGAGTGCTGAAGGGCAGTTTGGGACAGCAAAAGAGAAAAATTACAGCTGCTGATTTTTCACTCAGAAAATTCCAGCAAGCTGATTTTTCATAAACAACAGGTTTATCTTTACTACAGCAGTGCTATTTTCAGTTTTAGGACAGCAGGATGTCATTGGGATTGAGGGTGGAGGATAGGTTGGATGGGAATACAAATTACAGCATTTGGAAGGAGAGAATGCAGAGTATCTTTGAGGAGGCAGAAGTCTAGGATATCATGGTGCATACCACACAGACCCCTGTTGTTGTGCCTATTGATGCTACTCAGTTGGCTGCTTATAATAAAAAGAACAACAAGGGTAAGAGACTGATTCTAGATGGAATCAAAAACCATTGCATTCCTCATGCGAGAGGAAAGAGCAATGCCCATGAGATGTGGACAGCATTGTCCAATCTCTACCAGAGTACCAATGAGAACCGGAAAATGGTTCTAAAGGAAAAACTGAAAAACATTAAGATGGGCAATGATAGTGCAGCTG
>APFE031591038.1:0-14177 GCA_000404065.3 Pinus taeda | reverse complement strand
TCCAATGCGTTTTTAGATAAATTTGGTTAATTTTACAGTTGATCTTGAATTAGGTTTGAGTTTGAGGTCCTACCGTATGATCTCTCAAAACACCTAAATGCAACTATATGCCAAAGATCATCATTTTGTTTGATGAATTCTAGCTAATAAGAGTTAAGGATTTTCCAAACAAACAAAACGAATTCAAGCAAGCACGCAACCTAATGCAACTAATAGCAAGGAAATGAAACTTTCTCTTTGAAAACACAAGACAACGAAATGTTCTTTCCTTTTCAACTATCAATGCAAAAGATACTCGTTTGCTCTACTTTTCAATGACATAAAAGTTCTTTTCAAACGAATTAGAGAGATAGCTATGCTAAGTGAAAAACTAAATCACTCAATGCACACACAAGACAATTCCCAAGCCACTGAAACCAGTTTTCCAAATCGAAGGAAAACAAGGGCTTATGAGCTATTGTAATCTAAGCTCAAAAGACAATGAGGAATTCAACGGAGGAAAGCAAACCGCTTGGAACACAATCAAACACCTTCAACAATCACCAAAGCAAAAGCGAAAACAAAATGAAGTTGGCTGGCCAATCTAAAGAACATCAAATCCCGGATGGGAGGCTAGACACACACGACCACTAGATGCCCTAGGGTTTGAGTGTGAAATCAAATGAAGATAAGCAAACACCCAAAGGATGAGAGTTCATAACCAGACAAACGACGGCCCGACACACTTCAGCAATCGCTAAAAGTCAAGACGAAACATAAACCAAGCAATACGAGCAAAAAGAAGGGCTTTGCACAAACTGAAAACAAATGATAAACGAGCACTCGTAGAACGAGGCCTCGCAAGCAATCGAGCCACAGTTCAAACAAAGCTATCAAGCCAAAAGCCAAGTGTAGAAAGCAGGAGAAAGCTAAAACGAAGAGGTTCAGTAGGTCAATTTGGACAAAAAGGTCTTTTACAGGATCAGCGCGGGTGACCCTATAGCAACAAAGCGATGACAGATAGGTGCCTGTAGCAACTTTGCGCTGTCAGCGCGGAAGGACACGAATAAAGGGCGCTGGCCCGAAAAAGCAGGTCAGCGCGACTGTATGAGTATAAAAACGCGACGACAGAGACAACAAAGAAGGCAGGGTGCGATGTCAGCGCAACTGTTTTAAAATAAAACGCGCTGAGGCTGAAAAGCAAATAAATTTGAACAAAAACTTCCAAACCAAAGCAACAGGTTTTCAAAGCAATTAATGCAATCCCTAGGACGAACCCAGAAACAGTCAACAGCAAGACAAACTCCAAACTTTTGACAAAGGAGCAAAAATCAAAACAAAGGTGACACACAAAAGACAGGCAAGCTCCCCAGTGGAGTCGCCAAATTGTTGTATAGGTAAATCCCCTCTACGGATAAAGGCGATCCTTACTAGCCCAACAGGGGTCTAGCAACAATCAAACAATGCTACACCGCAGGTTCCTAGTTGTAATTAACAAGTGGGTGAGAGTAACCTACTTGGATTCCAACGCTTGTTTATCGGAGAGATACTCCTCTCGCTCCTTCGCTCCAGCCGATCACAATTCCCCGCTATCCTCGCGGATGAACACCTGCACAAGCAAAAGAGAACAAACAAGAGCGTAAAATTTACTAACAACAACTATGTATCGGTCAGGAAAGATACAATTTGCATTGATCAATCATTGAACAAATGTAAATGGAACCATAAGAGTAGTCATCTATCTTTATTAACAAAAAGTAGAGTAAGGTACAACCGATGTCCTGACGCTGAGTCCTTCTCTAGAGGGTCCAGCCAGCATATCTTCCAAGCATTCACCTTTGGAGCAAAATCTCCCAAGTCAAAAGGTCTCTCTCTCACATACAAGGCAACAAGCTTATGACCTTTCTCAAGCTCAAAACAATCCTCACACAACACACCAAGGCCTACCAAGAGCAGCACTAAAATGTATAAAGAATTCCTCAATCAAAGTCTCTATATTCCAAACTAGCTGCTCATGGGCCATGGAGGAGGCTTATAAAGAGAAGGAGTCTCCATGAATAGGTAAGGATGAGTTTTCCCCACGATAAGTGGATGGTCAGTCGAACAGACATGCCAGAGAAAGGATGGCGACCTCAACAATGCTAACAACCAGTTCTGGAGGGATCTGGAAGGCTGGTTGTTAGAACAAATTCGCCCAAACAGGATCAGCGCGGAAAACCCATGAACTGCCGCGCTGACATCGCAAACCTATGTAGAAAAGGTCTGGTCAGCGCGAAAAGGACAAACGGAGGGAGCGTTGTTCATGGAAATGGGACCAGCGCGGAAAATTCGTGTGCTTCCGCGCTGGCAGCGCAGCAGATACAATGGCTCCCGCCCGTCAGCGCGGTTATTTTATTAATAGACACGATGATCCATTTAACTTAGGCAAAGAGGGTTTTTAGCCATTTTTGAGGAGCATGAGTATGGGTGAATGTGGTTTATAGCACAGTAGGGAGACTGACATGATGGCAGTGACATTTTACTGTGTAACAGTTACGAAATTAGAGACATATGAGTAGAGGATGCCTAAGGGAGGTCATTTCAATAAGCATGAGGCCATTCCAAGCTCATACATCATTTCTCCATCATTTTTCAAGAAGTCATTCCAAGGAACAAATCATTTGCCACACATAGGGCCGGTTTTTCTTCGAACTATGTTTCAGACCAAACAAGGACGAATTTGGAAACAATGAGAGATTGTTTTGTCCATCATAGGTGAAGGATGAAAAAACTCCTTCACGTTTTACACAGGTGTCATGGTTTTAGAGAAATCTCAAAAATACAGTTGCTACAAGAGAGTTGATGCACTTCTGGAGTGACTTTGGAAAAAACACTTTTTCCTCTATCTGGAGTGTCCAAATGACTTTCTTGATAAGTAAAATTATAACTAGACAAAAATATCTTTCAAATGAGCTATCATGCACTCAATGCAGAGTTTATTAAGACCTCTAAAAGTTTCTTGCAAAAGAAAACTTCATTTTTGCACCCAGGTCATTGCGCATTTATCAGTCTTGGGAGATTGGCATTTTGACAGGGAAAGTGACCTTCAAATTGAAAAATAAAAGTATATCTGGAAAGTAGACTCGAAGGGATTTCTGACGAGCTATCTTGGAGCAAATTTGGACACTAAAAAAGCCTCCAAAAGCATCCCTGAAGATGTCGTTGCATGTTTGACACTGTGAGGGCGCTCTTGACAGTGAAATGGTCAAACGCGCAACACCTTGGACACTGCGCTTTTGTTTAGAGAATACAATGATACAATGGTCAGATTGTTTGGATTCCAAATGATGAGGACATGCACCCTGTACTTTTTCTAATAATTTAGAGCAAAACTGATCAGCCAAAAGGGTTAAAAACTACCAAACAATCACCTTTCTTCCTCTTTTTTGGCCTGGTCATTGTGTGTTTGACCAGGAACAGCTTTCCACTGAGCTATCCTGGGCTAGATTTGGACATCGGGAAGGTGGTAAAAATTCATCTTGAAGAGGATGCAATGCATTTGATCCGGGTCACTGCGCATTTACCAGGGTCACTGCGTGTTTGACAGTTTTCCACAATTTTCACTGTTTCATTCCAAGTTGACTTTTATCTATGGGAAATTCAAGTTTTACCTACGTAATTGATCTAGATGATGTAACTATCATGTTTTTACTTTTACTTAGGGTATATACATCAGTTAGATGGCCTATGTGGCATGTAATGAATTAGTTTGCTAGAGTAAGGGATGAGTCACTTTGACCACCCTACACTTTAGCTATCAGTTCAGCCTTTCTTGCAACAGCTCCTCCACTCATGGACTCAACCCCTGATGCCTAGGATGAGTTTGGTGTTGGCCTATATTATGTATTTTCTCAGTCATTGTATAGGTTGGACTCAGTTGGATGCTTATGCCTTGAGTAGACATCATTTTGTATCAGTTTTAGCGGGAGATTAATGAAAAGTTGCTGCTATTTCTTTGGGATCCATGTGGTATGATGTTTAGTTTAGTTTTTCTTATGTTTTCATGTGTTAAAATGTATTGCTGACTCCATTTCATCATTTCATACTCTTTAAGTGGATGTTTTCAAGTTGATAGGAAGAACTCATAATATTTATGCTCTGTTTTGGGAAAATATTCACAGTTTATGTTTTCTTCAGTTTAGGAAGAATCCATGTTGCTCACATTCTCTTTCTAGCTCCTCATCTGCCTTTCATTCACTTCACCCATCAAACACTATAGTGCTGAGCCTTGTGCCTACCTTGCCCCATTGAAACCTTGAAATTTTGACCTAATTTCCTTTCCCTAACTATTTGGCTCCTCCTAATCCAGCAAAACCCTTCAAAATCAAATCAAACCTTGTGCTCCTATACCTAGCTTAATATCATTTTCTTGATCCAGTCATCTTGGCTGAGATCCTTATGGAGAGAGTCCTCTCCTGGTCTAGTATGGATATCTACTTGGCTAAGTGTGGTTTGTGGTTACCTTGGCATTGCCTTCCTTCAACCTGAGGTTCAATCTAGGTGATTACACATGGAAGTGAGTGTATATGAGGGTGTGTCAGGGAGTGTCAATGAGTGCTAGCTGTCATGCTAAGGAGGGAGTGACAAGGTATGCTAAGCACGAGTAAGGCATGCCAAGGGGGCATATCAAGAAGTGCTAGAGTGTGCTAGGTAGTTATGGGGTGTGCTAACATGTGCCAAATAGTGCCAAGGTAATGCCAAGACATGTCAGGTGCTAAGACATGCTAGGATGTGCAAGGTGCTAGAGTATGCCAATATGTGTCAAGGAGTTTCAAGGAAACAAAAGGAATAACCAAGCTCAAATGCAAGGGAATGAACACATAATGGGGTTAATAAGTTGGGAATTTATCTTCTTCAAAAGGGGAATGCTAGGCACACTAATAATATGTGCTAATGCATGCCAAGTGCCAATATGTGCCAAGTGCTAATGTATATCAATGAAATATTATGCCAAGGTGTTGCAGGGCATGCTAGGGACTATGGGGCATGCCAACACATGCTAGGGGAGTGCTATGCTATGCTAGGGAATGCCAACATGTGCTTGGGCGTCCTACTCATGGAAAGATGTTCTAGGTACAAAGATGTTCCAAGACAAGCGAGGTGCCAAGTAATGTTACTGTGTTCCAAAGCATGTTAAGGTGTGCCATGAGCATTGAGGAGTGCTAGGTCTCTCTCATTAATAGAATTGGAAAATCTTGATTATGTATTAAATAATATAGTTCCTACACACACTAGTGGAACTTTATCTAAAGGGAATTTGCTAAATAATAAACCTAATAGAGATAAATCATGTGTTGACTAATAGGAAAACTATATTCTTATGACTTGAGGGAAATGATACACACTAATTACCTCTTAACAAATTGACTGACTCTAACCACTATGGCCTTGGACACATAATGAAAAGGACTCGAGAACAATGGTCTTAAATTGTTATCTTTTGACAAAAAATATAGAAACAGGTACATAGTGTCATCAAAAACTCATTGGAATGATCAATGATGACGAACATTTTTTTACTGTCACCAAAAGTAACCAAAAATAGCATTGGTGAGGGTCAATAAAAGATCGTCACTAGAAGTGTCACCAAAGAGAGAATTAGTGGTAGGCCTTTAACGACCCTCACCAAAAGTGTCACCAAAGAGAGAATTAGTGACGGCCCTTTAACGAACCTCACCAAAAGTGTCATTGAAAATGGATTTGGTGACAAACCTTAAAGGACCATCACTATATACACTTACAACAATGATTTTTTAGTGACCGTCACCATATGCGACATTGGTGATGGACCTTAAAGGTCCATCACAAGCATGAACCTCACCAATGACCTTTTTTCTTGTAGTGTTGGGCCATCTTTACCCCCTTACATTTGTTCGTCCACTCCAATGATGTCTGCATTGGATTTGCCACCAATAATCAGGTCGAGTATGATGTTGTGATAGGTTTGTTAGCTGATGCCCTTGATCATCACATCCTTCACTATAATGTTTGTATCGATTCCTTTCAACTTGTCATGAAATTAAACAACCTTTAACGTGTGCTTCATTCTGTCATATTTAGAAAATATCTATGAGTTAATCTTTTGGCGCATGAATTTGAATCCATTACATTTAGTCATGTTCCTAGAGCCAAAAATCACTATGTAGATACCATTGCAAAAAATATTCTAGATTAGCATTTATCACATGCATATACAAGAAAAAATCCATAGCATAAACAAATGGTGAACCATAATCGTCACATAAAGATGCATAACCATATTATGTATCATTATATCTAGCATATAGTGTTTGGATACCACCACTCTAAATACATTCGACATGCTCATTCGCATGTTATAAAAAAGAAAAAACAAGGACCTACATGTCCCTATGACTAATCACTATCATATGGAGGCTCCCGAACCAATGGCTTTGTCATACTAGCCTGTAGGTCTCGAATTGCCTAACTAGCCATAGAAATGCATGTCATGATACCTCACCACTCTGAAGGAATACCACTGCACTCATCTATATACCAATCTTATAACTCATTCCACCCACGCTTTGTCACCTCAGTCAATAGCACATTGAATCTATGTTGGAGATCCTCCAGTAGAGACTCACTACCTTATCTCCGTTGTGATGTAGAACCACCCTAACCTGTAGCCCTAGGTGCTATAGATCGTCTCGTATATCTTGTCAGCCTCACTGGTGCTATATCTGCTTACCACAAAGTTTAGAAACCAGTACCAGATACATATATTTATTAAAATATAAATGCATCAAATATAGCAACTTTCACTTACCATCTGGACTCCATGCTCATCCTAGTGGAACTGGTAAGTCAGGATCTCCCTGATAGTTCATTCCAATATAAATATACTCATATATGTATAATGGAAACTAATATGATCCGAACTTAAAAAAGAATGCAACAACTTACAAATATAATCATAAATACATAGATGTAGCAGAAAACACTTCATTTCATTAATAGAAAAATACTAAACTATGCTTACAAACAGAATGGAAATAAGATAGGTCGGGCAATGGTAGCTTATCTCTTAGAAGATATGTGGCCACTACATGCCTCTGAACTATGTTACAAGGAGGCTCAAAGGCTTATTTATTATTGAGAGACAATGGAAAACCCTAAACATCCAAAAACCTAACCTTGGGAGATGAAGCGCCAAACCTGTGGGCCACGTTTGAGTAAATTGGTACATCAACTTCCCGGGGTCGTAACGTTGGCATACGATCTCCGTTTGGCTATCATAATCCCTCATTTCGAAGATCTCGAAGAGAAGGTTGAAAACAAATAGGCAAGCTAGTTTGGGACGTTCTCAGTCTCTCTGCTTTCCCTAAAAATGTCATTTTGGGGCCTCAAAATGACTCCCGAAGTTCAGGACCCACAAAACTACCAAAAATAGTAAACCATGCTACAATTAAGGAAAATAAAAAACTAAAAGGGACAGTCTTGGGGGTCCAAGTGGAATAGGCATGTGGCTATCAATATCCACCTAGATCACTCCTCCCCCCTTAGGAAGAAATGGTCACCATTACGTTGAGTGCCTCCATGAGATGGGGAAACTTCTGCTGAATTTGTTGACTTATTGGGGCCTAACCCAGGTTCAAAAGTGTTTTAGCCAAACAAATCTTGCACTAACGGTGATTTCGGAAACAATCCACGGAGCGTGGACTAAAGTCTCACCCGAGGTAGTAGGGGAGGGTGCTGGAACTAGGTTTCCACACCCTAGGGATGTCTGGATGAGGACTAGAAGGATCGTGAAGCAATCTGCACACTCGCACTACTCTGTACAGTTGTCGGGCCTTCGCATAGCTCGGCGATGAGGCGCTTCTTAGATTCTTATTATTAATGTGTTTATTATAGAACTGATCTAATACTTAAGGTCTTTAATCCAACATTCAACAGTTATAACCAGTGTGCACAACCATAAATCTTACAGATATGCATAAACTCAGAACATAAGCATAAACATCTAGATCTGTGACCAAATGCACAATAATTCAAAAACACTTATCTTTATTAATCTTCTGTCTAGTACAATAAGTTCCACCCTGTGCACTCAGCTGCCAGAGTCTGCACACACAACTGGAACTCTACCAGGCCTCTGTGCACATAGCTACAGAGCCTACTCTAACTACTACCACCCACGACTTGGACTTACAGACTCAGAGCAAATATTTCCTTCGAAAACCCTTATACTTCAGATCTTATAAAGAATTACCAAAAAACTACTTTCTACCCTTAGAGCCTCGCTCTATTTATACATTCCCATCGTCCGCGGACCATGGGTAGGCTAACTCGCTTTCTATTATTTTACATTATTTTCGGGTAGACAACCCTTTTACTTGACCCATTACAATTCGTGCTCCGCGCACTTCGCGGAACCTTTCCCATACTTTCACCCAAAATTGTGGGTGTTAAGCCCCAAAACCATTACGCGGGGGATCTCCTACCCAACAGGCCCCCAACACAATCATCGTCACTCATCCCGAGTCACTCGGCTGGTGCGGTGATCTTGGCTTGGAGTCCATCCAGCAACATCCATGCTATGCTGATATCTGCCACACATTCTTCCGTTTTCCATTGTATCACTTGTGTGCAGCTTTTTGATGCACTGTCAGAGGCACCTTCCTGCCCTAGGTTATATGTGTCCTACAGTTGAGTCAATTTTTGCTCAATGGTAGCGGTGATCATGAACGCTTCCTCCAGCCAAGGCTGGATGCGAGCTTTAAGCCCAGCTTCTTTCTGGCGCGCGGCGTCCACCTCTTCCTTCATGGCTTGGGTCTCCCTCATCTTGGCTCTACGTTGAGTGAGGGCGATCATTTGCACAGTCCCCCGGACATTGTCATAAGCTTTTTGTAACTCTCGTACTTCTGTTTCTACCTGCTGCAGCGTTCGGTCTTCTTGTAGTGATGTGAGTGTAAGAAGGGACTGATCCAACAATATCGTGCAATCTTTTATAGCGCGATCTATCACTGCAAATCCTACTTGAAGGGAGAGACTGCGCTGCTCTCTGACTTCCGGTGGTGTAGGGGGATGCAATTTCAGCCTTAGCTCCACGATCTGCAAGTTCAATTCCCACTGAGCTTTAGCAGCCTCCTCTTGGGCCTTACGAAATCCTGTGGCCATGTGATGAATCTTTTTGGCTGCTGGGAGTTCCGTTGGCATAGCCAGCTCTGGTACACTACTACAGACCTTCACCATGGCCTCTTCCAATTCTTGGTTGTGTGCAACCAAGTCATTGTGCTGTGGACTGACCTGCTCTAGTTTTCCCTTTTGTTCCATCAAGACCTGGAGGGCACGACCTTCCCTGGCATGGAGCTCAGCAGATACCCCATCCTGCAGCTGGTATAGGGTCTCTCTAGGAAGGGCGGCAAAATTCAACCCCCAAATCCTCACATCACCTTCAGCTTCTGCTATGATAGCACCTGCTGGTAACACCATTCATTTTCTATTTCCTGTGTTCCAAATTTCAAATCAAAGGAAAAAGCCAAATGCAGCAATTCATAAAAATACTAAATAGTTAATCCACAAATGCGTAAAAAAACAGAAAAACGTCAAATTTCAAACGCGCCATTTGGCCAAACAGAGACAAATTTGAAGAAAAGAAAACATGGTTTTCTTCGCCAGCTGGGTCAATTAGATAACCCAGAAACTGTTTTAGGAGATTCATGGCAGTCTAGGAGAAATCCTCGGTTCTTTGGAGCCCATTTTTGTAGGCCACGGGGAAAAAAAGAGATTTGAATCAATTAACTGATAGTTGATTTAATTGCTTTCGATTTGGAATAATGGCGTGCTGATGATTAACCATTTGTTTATTTTTTCCACCACGTCTTCTTCCCTTATGCCACCCATTTGCAATTCATTAACGCCTGTTAATAATAGTTTCAATTTAACTCGTAGATGACTGCACTTCCACACTCCACTTGTACTCATGAGATGTGACCTATTTAAATACGGCTCCTCTCCACTGTACTTTGCGCAGCCATTTCATCAACGTGTAATGTCTCTCATGCAGTTGTTCAGTTCAAAAATTCTGACTCCACTTCACTACCCTACCATTATGTTAAAGCTGCACCTCGTTCGCATATGTCTCCATTTCATTTTGTGAACTCATCTCGGCTGCTCATCCTCTGTTTCCGCTTACAGTTCCTAAACACTCCCGTTACCCATATCCATCTTCCATTTTCAGCCATTGTTCTTCCATAAACCTTGCAACATAGCCATCTTACCTCTGTTAAACCCTCACATGCAGTTGAATTCTAGATTGAATTTTAAACAGAGGAAATGATGGGACGGTTACTGAGGGTAGAGCCAGAAGGGCCTAAGTTCTTAGAAGGATACCCTCAGGCAAAAGAATTGTTGAAGAAGGCTAAATGGCTCCGCTTCATTTAGAAACTTAAGGGCCACAATAAGAAAGTAACGAAAGCCTTTGCAAGGTCTTTCAATGACCAGGTGGTGGAGATTGGAGACCTGAAGTTCACGGTCACTGAGGCTTCAATTGCAGCTGCTACAGACTTGCCTCAGGAAGGTGAGTGTTGGTTTAAAAACAAAATTTTGGACGAGCAAGCATGGGGAATTATATTACGTAACCCAGGTATGGACGTTACTATATTCACAAGAGGAATTCATGTTCATGCATTAAAAAAAGAATGGGCCAGCATACTGTTAATCATTCAAAAGTTTATCACTTGTGAAGGCCGATTTGGGACGATGTACATGTATCATACTAGGCTATTGATGAACTTCTTAGAGAAACAAACTCTTAATCTGCCCTATTTCTTATTGTTGAGATTGAAAAAGATGAGCACCACAATCCAAAATAACATAGGGGACATAGAACCTCATTTATATCATCATGGACTCGTGAGGATTCTAGTTGAAGATCAATTGAAGAAAAACGAAGATACTTGGGAACGGTTTCTAGTGAGAAATTACTTTCAAGAGCCATCTGAGGCACTTGAAAGCAGTACACCAAAGGTACCAAGAAGGAGTAGGAGAAAAGGAAAAAGTGTCATAATCCAAGACTCTCATATTGGTAAAACTAAATAAATTGGTCAAAAAGAGAAGGAGGAAAGAACTAAGGACAAAAAAAAGGGTTGCAGAAACTCCACAGGAAAGTGCGGAAGAGATAAAAAGCTATGCACAACACAAGTATCCAAAATATGCGTAAAACTGATGGTTAACTGTTTCAGCCACTTTCCGCAGCTGATTCAACTTTCCGTAGCCAGTTCAACTTTCCGCAGCTGTTTTGTTAAACTCTAGGTTGCAGGTGTCATCAAGCAAAACAAGCCACATGGGTAGCTGGGGGAATGTCAGTACATGGATGGTGTCCTATTCGTTTGATCCAATTTGATGAAGAAGACTCCTGTCAAAGGGAAGTCAAATTGTGTGTTATCACTAAGTCGCCACACTGAGTCGCCACACTAAGTCGTTGCATGTCAAGAAAATATACAATATTTTTGAATCAATGAAATGAATAAGTTATTTGCTCACTTTTCTGAAGGTATTGATTAGTTTTGGACTGATGATGAAATATGAATGGCTAACTTTGTATCCAAGATTTTTAGTGACAGAACCGTGCACATTCCGCAGCGAAAGTCCAATTCCGCAGCTGAAAAAAAAAAACCTCATTGTTCAAATCAGCCTAACTTTCTCATACGAAATTAGATTTTGATGATTCAAGTACCATTGGAAAGATCTCAACAAGATCTACACAATGAGAAATCCATCATTAGAGTTTGAAATGGAAAATAATGAAATAAATTGCTGAAAAGAAGCAACATTCAACTTTGGGCACCAATTCCAAAGCAGGTATAAATTCTTTTGATTTTTCTTTAAAGAACTTGTTTCATTAATACGAATTCTTAATTTTGTATGTAAATATCATAACTAGAGAGATTGATCACCTCTCTCCTTTGATAACCTTACATTCCATTACAGAAAAAGTATTAGTTTTTTTTGCAGGTTCCATGAGAAAGGACAAATGACTACAAGAGAATGGTGTCTCTCTAAGAGACAAATTTGTTTCATAAGAGGATGATCAGCAACAAAGAGGAAATATAATACAAAATCAGATCCAAACACTTGAAAAACTTTCAGATACTATTGTCTCCATCACATCCATATTTCATAATAAACCATTCATTTCATTTTCCTCCATATTTTCCATTTACATTCACATACACTTTCCATCCCTTTTTGTCCATTCATAACCCACAAATAAAAGCAAGAGGCTCATTCACATGCTTATTGCCCATTTCCATTTCTACTCTCCATTGCCATCTTCCATTTTCATCTTTCATTTCTTGTCATTTTCATTCTGCAAATAAGCCCTGCTTCAATGCAAATTATTGAGTCCATCGTCCTTTGAGTCTAAGTTCTTTCTAAAAACACCTTGAGGCTTGCATGCCTTAATGGCAAGTCCTCATGCTAACAAACAATGGGAATAAATTAATGTCCCTTGTTCATCAGCTCTTCTAGGTGACTCGACATCTGAAAATTCATTCGTACCTGGCAAGATGTGTTTGGGCATCTTGACTCTCATTGTCATCAATGGTGAGAGTTCTCGTGTTGACTAGTGGCATCCATTAATGGCCACTAAGCCAACCATTTCCTACTATGTTTGACATCAGAACATCTTTTCACATAGTAGGAATTGTGTCAATGAGTTTTGAAGACACGAAGACTATTATTTTCAACATTTTGGAGCAGATTCAACAAGTTTTAGTAGAAGCAATAAAAAGTCATCTTATCTCTTTATCCATGACTCCTCTTGTTCAGCCACTTGAAAAAGAATTATCAGAATTTTGCAGCCACCACACATACAACTCATCCATTCCAAAGGGTAAGTTAAGATATGTCGTTTTCTAACTTTTGACCATAAAATTCCATAAAAATCTAGAATGATAATTGTTGGAAAAACATTTCTCTTCCTCATTTCATAAAATTGTCTATACCATTAGTTGGGGGGGAATACATTCATCTTCATATTTTTCCATGTCCATATCATACTCAGAAGTCCACATACTTCCAACATATATTAATTATTACATTGCTATTATGAGCATACAATGGCTTTTGAAAAAGTGCTTAAACGATAAATTGGATACAAACAAAATCATGGTTGTCACACAAGAACCAACCATCATGCAATCCAATAAAGATATACTTTGCAACAATAATCAAAATATCATTATGCAAAGTTCAAAGATCAAAATAGAAGGAAACAACAAAAAAATGGTTGTAACACAAGAACCAACCATGTTGCAATTCAAGTAAAACTCTTTTCAGAAATATGAAATTATCAAGTGATATCATGCAAAGTTAAGCTAAAGCTCAAGGATCAAAAGACTTAATGTAATATTTATTGCATGAGGACATGCAATAACTTCAGTTGGGGGGTATGTTGAGTCTTGAAAAGGTCATTCATTTCTATTACACTTTCACTATTATGTCCATTATATCACCTCCATTTCACTACTATGTCACCACATTCATCCCACTTTCATTATCATTGGGCCACATTTATGGTTTTCCAATCTTTATTAATTCTAAGCCTTTTAAGTGAATTTGTGGTTAAAAATTAGGAAATAATGTGCATAAGCTTATACCTAACCAATGGGTTGAGATTGTTGACATGTGTAGGTTAAAAGGAGGCTTCTAGAAGACCCTTATGGGGCACTCTAAGGCCAAATTCGAATTTGAGTGGAAAGAATCATGGGATCATGAGGATATGTGTCACATCTCCTAATTGTATTATAACTCTAAAAAGACATGTGTCTTATCAGTTCCTATTTTGATTAAGACTCTGGAGGTAGAGGGAGAGATTCATGGACTCTCATTAATGAGATGGCTTCTCATTTTTTTGTATAAATAGGAGATCTCTCTCCTTCATTTGTTAGCTTATTAGTCTCAGCTAGCTTGGCTTGGCTTTTAGTTCTTTAGCTTGGAGTTTGTAGTTCTTCCTTAATGGCTTTTGAAAGCTTTGGAAAGCTTTGTTGTACTTTGTACTTTTGAAGAATTTGAATAAAGCTTTGATGTTCTCAACATGGAAGGAGATGTGAAGTAGATGTCATGGAGCACATTAAAATGTAAGGTAGAGTAGATTTCATTTTGTAAATGTTGCTTTGTAGAATGTAAGGTAGAAT